>JAMJFZ010002333.1:0-63084 GCA_026225945.1 Cricetomys ansorgei
TTGGTTCATTCTCAGGCTGGGCCCAGGCGTGCATGTCCTTCTGGTCCAACCGAGGAGATGATCATGCTCTCTCTCTGCTCATGGGTGCTGACCAGCTAGGGGTGTTTGAAGCCCCGTGCTGCCCATTTCTGACCCCTGCTCTGCTGGGTCTTCAGCCTGGTGCTATCAGTCACTCGGTCAGCATCGCCATCCTCTAGCCTTGCCTGCTCCCGAGTGTGGCTATTCAGCTCCTTTGTTTCCACATTTACATGAGGAGCATGCAGCTGCACCGTGGATAGTGTTAGCCTGGCTGCAGTCAACAACATGTTGCTACCTTTTTACTTGGTTACCCCATATTTATCTCCCTGCTGTCTTTATGTGAACAATGTAAGAGTTTTCATCATGGTTTCTCTTCTCTTACCACCTACAGAATGCTAACCCCTGCATCAGAGGCACCCTAGTTCCTCATGGCTGTAGGCCACAAAACAGCTGTCTTTGAGGCACCATAGTTTTGTTTGCAAGTCTGAGCTGCCAGGTACACCTGTCAGCAGTGTCTCCCACCCCACCTTCCCCAGAGCACAGAAAACCCCTTATGACGACTCCACATACGCGATGATTTAGGGCACCACCTTCACACCTTCCCATGCTGCTCTAAGCCTCCGAGCATGTTTCTCCAAAGTCACCAGGTTCCACCGAATCTCGTCCCCACACTCACTCTGCACTGCATCTTGTTGAGACCTAGGAGCTACAAGGCAGAAACCAGGCTTTTCACCCAGAAGGGCAGCATCGCACACACATGAGCCAGCTTCCTAAACATCACTAGGTCAGCTCTCTAGCACGCCAGGACTTTTGGGTCTGCGAGACCACCCCAAAAGGCACAAGACAACCCGCCTCCCCTGAAAGGTCCCAGCACCTCACTGTTGGCCATAGCCCAAGACCTAATGCAGGAGGAACTGAGAACATGGCTGGCTCCTACAGGGTAGTGCTGGGCAAACTTGCAGGGGATTCTCACAGTTTGGTTCCTAAGTCTCAGTCAAGTTCTCTCACCAACCACAGCCAGTCTGTAAAATGGCCTGAAGCGCAAGAGGAGAAAACACAGAGGGAGCGATCTTTGCAACACAGAACTTACCGTAGGTCCTGAAGGTAGACAACGGGAAGCTCTGGAGAGCCTGGGCACTTTGGAGCTCAGAGATCCGCACAGTCTGTCCGAGAACAGCAGCCAGGGTTCCAGGACAGCAGCTCAGGAACTCAGGAGCAGTGGTGGAGCTGCGGCTCAGCAGCGGAGGAGTGAGGCCTTCCACCACCAGCATGGCCTGCTGCTCTCTCCTCACCCCTAGACTAGAGCAGGGGAGACTGCCCACGTCCTCGGTGCTCCTTCACTGAGCCCTCAGATACCCGGATTGCCCTTCCTGTCAACAGCTGTGTCAGGCCTGGGAAGCCAGGTGCTGTCTATTTGCTGTTGCTTTCGTTCCTGTGGCAGGGCTGGGGATTGAACCCGGGGGCCTCGTGCGTGGCAGGCAGGGGTTCTATAACTCAGCTACATACCCAGCGGCTTTTAGAACATAGTTAACTTGTCGCTTTTGCCTATTTTAGTAAGAGTAACTGTTCACTCATCCACGCTCCCTGCAATGCTTTCTTTATAGCTAGAAACAATCGGATTTGAAAGTGACATTTTCACCTGTTTCTAATCAAGCAAATCCTTCACACCTCTAAGGGATGGGTGGGGGACCAGAGGAGAACTGCTGACCTCTGTTCCTAACATTGTTTAATTAGCTTTTTTGCTGACTGTTACAGTCTGCCCCTGTAAATAGTATATGAGGTGCTGGATTTCTTAACCATTTGCTTGGCAGAGGACATCAGCTTTTGCCAGACCTTGGTGGTCCCTGCTTCCCTGTCTTCTTACTCTTACTCCACTCTTCCCCCCTGGACACCCGCAGCTTGGGAGCCCCCCTCCTGTGGGTTCCAGTCAGAAAGCTAAGGTGGTGAGGAGTTGTCAAAAAAGTAGTCAGACCAACAGAAGGGTGATGCCCCAGACAGACCAGGCAGAGATGGGAGTTTGATATATGATCAGATATCGTTAAGAATCAGCAAGGAAGCATAGACTTATTCGATAAATAATACAGCAAAAATCGCTACACAAAGGAGCAAAATATTGTACCCAGGTCTGGGGTGATGGCTCAGTCAGTAAAGTATGTGTTAGAGAAGCGTAAGTACCTGAGGTCAGATCCCAGCACTGGAAAGAGGCTGCGTATGGTTCAGCACATCTGTAATCCAGACCCTTGGACACTCACTGGGCAGCCAGTCAGCCAACCAGTGAGAGACAGAGACCCTGTCTCAAAAGATAAAGCACAGCCCAATCCCGAAAGACAACCAGCTTCAACCTCTGGCCTAAACACACATAATTTGCGTGGACACCTGAGCGTGCGCGGGGCTCAAGCATGCAGCGTGCATGTGCACGTGTGCACACACTCACGCTACCAACTATATACACATATGCAAAGCTTAGGAATTATGAACAATTAAAACATTTTGCAGGACAATATTATACTATATTTTATGACCTTACCATAGGACTGGATCTTCTCTGTAATTCAAAGTAACAAAACAAATAATGGTAGCATTTAAACTACCTCAAGAATTAGAAGTTATACAAGTTAGAGGCTATCTTACCATCTAAAAAGCCCAAAAGTGCTTCAGGTTTTGACTTCATCTGCTTTTGGATTTTGGAATGTTTCCACTTCAATTCTTTGGTTATAAAAAAATTCTGCCCGGCAGTGGTGGCGCATGTCTTTAATCCCAGCACTTAAGAGGCAGACACAGGTAGATTGTTGTGAGTTCAAGACCAGCCTGGTTTACAGAGTGAGGGCCAGAACAGCCAGAGTTACAACAGAGAAACCCTGCCTCGAAAAACCAAAAGAAACAAAAACTTTGTGTCTCACATCAATTTCCTAATTTTGAAACTGCAGATTTCAGAGATATCTAAGTTTTCTGTTGTCCTATAGAAATATTCAATAAAAAATATCACAATTTTGTCATAAGTATTATTTAAAAGAAAATGTACAGGGAAATAATTTAAGGGAAAAGACTCATCAAACAAAAAATTCTGAAGACTAGGTTGGGAAAGGTATTCATGACAGGAGGTAGTGATTTGCCAACCACGTCCAAGAACTCCAGAATCAATTCTTGGCTTCCAGGCGCCCGTTCTCAGGACTAGGGTGGACCCCAGCAACCCAATGTGGAGGGATGATCATCAACAATAATTAAAGTTGCAAGCACACTTCAGAGTTAGCTGATCCTGTACTAATGTCCATCGGTTCTTTGTCTTTACTGCTCATACATCGTTTTCCTGTAAGTAATCCATGCACAACACATTCATGCTGAAGTCACCTTATAAATGGCTAAGTATTCAATCATTTTCTCAACTGAAATGTGAAGTAAAAGTTGCACCTCATTGAAAAAATTACAAATAAACACCTTAATAAAAGAGATGAGTTTAACTACAGTTTCTCGTAGAGAACGATACTCAAGTACTGATGAGCCAGAACTTGTAAGGCATTTGGATTGAATTTTGAGTTTTGCTTTCTCTGACTAGATTTTTATTTTCTTTTGCTTTTGTGCTTTATTGTTTTGTTTTGTTTTTAGCAGTTTGCAGCAATCAAGACATAAGGCGTTGTTAAACACAGAACCCCAAATTTCCCATAGTTTTGATGTCATTACCAACAAGACTGACTGTTCACAGTTCACGAACCAATAGCTAACATTATTTTACAAAACATATCTGCCTCCTCTCAAAGAAAAGGATTAAAGGTTGTTTTTTAAAAACTAAAAGCATCATGAGTGCAAACATGACATGGCCAGGAGACAGAGTCGCAAAGTTCTGGGGTTCCCAGGCATTCTGCTTCCCATGGCCCGTGATGTCACAATGTCCCCCTGAGTCGTGGGCCTGCAGGGCCACAAGAAGGAAGCCCTGAGGAGACAGAAGATTGCTGCATAAATCACATCAACTTCCCAATGGATTTTTTATTGCTTATCTTTTTATCCGGGATTTTCCTCCCAAACACGAGCAATCAACAGTCCAACGTGGATGGTAAGTAAACATTTCAAGTCAGTCAATCAGAAGGATGACCCTTGATCACGGAGACTCAGCAGCTGGTAATTTTCTGAGGGATAAGTCTACATTGGAGATTTTCAAGACAGGGTTTCTCTGTTGAAACTCTGGCTGTCCTAGAACTCACTCTGTAGACCAGGCTGGGCTCAAACTCAGAGAGGTCCACCTGCCTCTGCCTCACAAGTTCTGGGATCAAAGGCTTGAGCCGCCACCACCCAGCATGATTCACCTATTAAATATCAGTGGCAAATTGTGAAAAGATTTCAGAGATAGCAGTGAAGAACAGTGATATTTTTCTGTCCATGGCGTCATCGTGTTTTCCTTTGCAGAGGGAACGGATGGGACGCCTTCGGATGAAGAACAGTATTATTCAGATGAGCAAAATACGGATAATAATCCCCCTGCCCAGGAACAGGAAAAGAGCATGGAGAGCAATTATGCTCTACGTAAATTAGAAGGGGGTGAAGATACTTTTGCTAATGAGAAAACTGGCAGTTACTACAAACACATAAAACAATGTAAGTCTTAGAGGGGACAGCGCGTGTGAGAGGCTGATACAGAAACCGGATCACACTGGTTTAGTTTTTCTTGCTCCTGCCCCGTCATCTCATCTTTTCCCAGTTTTGAAATCCTCACTTATTTTGGACACACCTCAGTGTGTCGCACAAAAGCCTGACTTCCTCCAACAGTTTCAGGGGTGTCAGGAAGTTTAGTGAGGACGCGTTTGCTGCGGCTCCTTCCAGCGTGGGTTTGTGGCATCTGATACTTACTCAGAAAAGACTGGTCTGATGTGATGGGAAGTTGCACAAACTTGGTGGGAGGTGTGGATTGGTTTCTTGAAGCTGCTTAAACAAAAACAGCACAAATTAGGACGCTCAAGAGAGGTAACAGAAAGTATTTCCCGATAGTTCAGAGTCTGGAGGGAGGTCTAAACCAAAGTAGAACCAATCGATTAAGAGCTCCCTCCCAAGCCAGAGGTTGCGAACCCGTCCTCGCTTCCTCCAGCCATGCTGGCCCAGGTGTTCCTGGGCGTGAGGTAGTGTGTGCCTACCCTCGTCATGGAAGTCTCCCCGTCTCACGTGGAGTGCCCCCCTGTGTGATGACATTAGACAAACCCAATAAAGAGCACAGCCTACTCCGATCTGCTCTCATTTCACTACATTTTCAGCAACCTTATCTCTAATCCTATAAATTCTCTGAGGAACGGAGCTTAGGATTTGGTGACATTATTGCCTTCCTCTAAATTGATTCTGGCATCTTATAATAATAACATATATTCTCCAAAAATTTACTCAAGAATCTTTCTCACGATTTCTTATCATAAGAAAATTAGTTTGGCTCTTTTCTTTTTGTATGAGTTTTAAGTTTGCCTCTTGCTCCACTTCCTTTGGCAAGAAAAATGTCTCATTTGTGTTTACAATTATTTTTATTAGTCAGTGGATACCTTTTAAAGTAAAAAATTGATACGAAGAAACAAATATAATGCACAAGAAGTGACTTCCTGGTTGCTAAAGACTTCTGATTTCATGTTTGTAGACGTGTTCAGCACAAAAAGTCGGAAGAACATGGACTCTGAATTATCTGTGACTGCCACAACGAACCTGAAGTTTGCTTTGAAGAGCTGTAAGTGCTGAAGGCACATTCACTGTTGCAATGCCTTCAGAGACCTTAGGGCGGGGTAACAGATCGGCACCGGAAAGGGGGAACCCCGGGGGAGGCTCTCTGGGAGCCAAGAGAGTTTTGACATCTGTCCTCCTCCTACATTTTCTTCCCCAACGTTCCTGTGAAGCTCTATGCCCATGGCGGCGACCCTTCCGGGAGGCAGGCAGAGTCTGTTATTTCTAAACCTCCTGGTTTATACTTTGCATGGAAAGAAACATTAAATGTACAATTCCAGGCTATTATTCATCTTTCTTAAGTGCATCTTTTCTGTTTTCCATCTTCCTTTCTACTTTGAATAGCATGAAATAGCAGAGAGACTCTTTCAGGCTATGGCAATTTCAATACTGGGACAGACTCTAATGCCCAATTATTGATACATGCACTTGACCATCATGGAGCATCTGAACAGTCCCAATCCATGGCAGTCGCATCTCAGGACAAACTCAGTTACCCCACCAGGCATCTGCTCGTCCAGAGCACACATCTTGTGTGGACGAGGTACAGTTAACCGACTCTTAACATCCCAGATACCTCAGATTCTGCACAGTGTCACCTACTGAGAACCACACTACCCAAGGAAGAGATTCAAGACCCTAGATCCATCCCCACAACCAGAGGATTGTCAGCGGGGTAAATCCGCGCCTTCACGTGTGGGCCTTGTAGCAACGTCCCAGAAGAGCGGGTCCATCCCCTAAACAGAGGGCTCCGGGAGAGCTTTCCTAACGATAGGTTGCTTGAGCATAGTCTCCAAAGCTCCATGGACAGTGGGGTAAACTGAGGCAACTGGATGTTCCTCTCCTTAGTAGGATATAGCGGTAGCATTGAGCTGGGGTTATGCGCCTGCTTTGAGTCGTGTTTGAGTCCATGTTTATTTCAGTGACAGGTTCCCTTTTCTAACCTTTCTTATTCACAGACTCTATGTGATGGTTTTGTAGGCTCTGTGAATTCGAGCTGCCCCTCCATAGAAATCCCCCTGTAGTGGGGTGGTACCCCATAGGGAACTTGGGCTACTCTCTGGCTAAGTGAACTAGTGCAGCCCAAACAGTCTCAGTGAGGCGGCTGCACATGGACACGTCATGGACTGAGATCCATACCAGGGCCTGCAGACAGCGTGCCAAAGCCACCCCCTCCGGCAGTGGCTCCCCAATGCCGCTAATGCCCGAGTTCAATGCTCTTCCTCCCTTTCGTGAAGAACAGACATTAGCCTTCCTTCAGGCTTTCCGCAGTCACACGAGCACCCTTCTCCAAGCCTTCCTGCCTTTCCTGTATTTCTGATGATTCCTGCGTTCTCCCCTTGTCGTTGTTCCATTTGCGGTCTAAGGACATGAGGACCCGACATTCAGCCAGTGTCTTAATATGCTGAAAATACGTTCTCCCTTTTCTAGATAAACTCGCCCATGCGACCAGAAAATATGGCAGCGAAGAAGAAGAACACTCATATCACCATCCTCATAAACATGTGCAAAGTATTAAATCTTCTACACTGTTGATTTTCTGGAGCATATTATTACGTGACGTATGCAGTTAGCTTTCCCTGCTCTGAACAAGACTTTTGTGAATAGCGCGCCTAAGAGCGCAGCATACCACTCTCATGTAGAGTCTCTCTGGAGTCTTTATGCGGCCAATATGTAAGAGTCTACCTTCAGGGGTACCTGGCAAGCCACGGGAATTGAACTGTTTGGAAGTCTTACGTATTTCTAAGTAGAACCAGAAGTACATAAAATACATTTATAAATGTTTGTATCTATCCAGGATGATAAGTACATGGGTTATGTTTTAATCTTTTTGATGACAATATACAGTTTTCTACTTGGTTAAGGAATAGATGTATCTCTGGTCACAATGATTAATGTTTCCTAAGAAAGGGAGGGTTGGTCGTGGGAGGCTGCAAACTCAAAACCACCATTTTATCTTCTTGCCATGGTCCTTGTTCCTTATAGAGTGTTTGAGGAGCAGTAACTAGTCAGTGTGACTGTCTGAGGCTTTGAGTGAGTGTGCAATTGCAGACAACAGGTTCTCACTGGCTGTCCCTGTTATCTCTTCGAACAGCATCAACCCCCAATGTGCCTGAATTTTGGACAATGTTAGCTAAAGGTAAATTCACACGTTTAAGTACCTGGGGAAATGTTTTGATTTTCTAACGTTTTACGTAAGAAAGACATGACTGGTGTAAATATTCCTGACATTAAAATGAACAGGTTCGTGTTTATGCCTCTTTTAATAGCCAGTGTAACGCACAGAGAAATGATAAAGTTGAAGTTAGTGATTCTTCTGTGCCCAGAAGTATATCCTCCTGCAAATGTTACAATCTAGACTGAATGTACAGAGGAGTTGGTTTTATTGTCACTGTGTTGCGGTAATGATCATGATCTTCCTGTTTTATGGCTTTGACTCCAGAAACAGGCCCAGATCAAAAATCATTCCACTAAGTGCATGATTCAGCCTTTTGACCAAGGTTTCTGCCCAGTGTGGCTTCCTCCTTGTTTGGAGTGGCATATGCATAAACACGCAGAGATGCACATGGAGTGCAAAGTGTCTGTGTGTACCTGTGCGTGAGAGGACTGTGAACTGCTCGAATAATGTCTAATGTCCCTGAGGACTATGATGGACCCTACGGAAGGTACTCCTGAGTTAGGAGAGCTCTATTCGAGCATGAGTTACAGCGGTGCTCACTTTACAAAGCGATGCTACAGTGAGTGCTATGAGCAGGCTTCACATATCACACACAGCCGTGTACACATGGAAGAACTTTAGTAGGCGAATGGTACTAACCATGTCAACATATTGTTTTAACAGCGATAAGTGGAAGAGCAATGAGATGGCATAATAAAGATGAATTCTTTCAACCAATTCCAGGTAAGAGCAAAGTACTTTAATTATAGATACAGAAGTATCAATGAATGTTAGTGTCTGCCTTGTGCAACAATGTGTCCTACAGAGGTAGTGTGTGGGAGGGTGTAATGCCGGCTAATGCCACATCAGAGAGGACAGGGGTCACATTAGACGAGTTATATTTCTCACGTGTTCTCATTGCCCGTTTACCAGTGACGATTACCATCTCCCTGTCTTCTGACTGACAATGCTGAAATAGATTGAGATGGGTGAGCTAACATCACACACACACACACACACACACACACACACACACACACACGTCTTTTAAAATGGACCTCACTTGAGTTGTAAATTTAAAGAAATAATAGCAAACACCACGGAGTTCCCACTATCTTTGGTTTTTATGTTTTTTCTTAAGATATATTTTTTCTTTCTCTCTCTGTCTTTCTATGTCTCTCTGTGTCTGTCTGTCTGTCTGTCTGTCTGTCTGTCTCTCTCTCTCTCTCAACTGGGGAAAGGGCTTGATTTCTGGGAGACAAAACAGAAGAGAGGGGATCTGTGAGCTAACTCCGTGACCATTCACATTTATAAAGACTTCTGGGAGCTCATTGGGATGGCACCTTCATCCTAGCACTGGGGAAGCACAGACAGGCAGAACTCTGTGAGTTCAAAGCCAGTGTAGTCATCTTAGTGAGTTCCAGGACAGCCAGATATAGACAAGGATATCCCGTCTCAAAAGCAAAAGCAAAGGCTCTAGGAAGCAGAGGTGCAGTTAAGGGGACAGTTCCCTTTAATATAATCTCCTCAGTTATTTCCTAATGGGTCTGAAAGTCAAATACAGCCATTCACAACTGTACACGTTCATTCCACTCGGTCTAAGATCACACTTAGAAAATGTATTTTGTGTGTGTTTGTTGATAGTAGGAATTGAACCTAGGTTGTTGAACATGTAGCAAGCTATATCCCAGGGACAGCAATTAAAAGTTTAAAAGTCAGAGAACACCACATGAGAATTTATGTCTGTCGTTGCTTACTACCTAAATATCACCTAGAAAGTGCTGGAGATGCCTGGGCACTGTGGCCATGGGAGGGAGGATTGTGACAGGGAAGTTTCAACATTAAATATATTTTAAGTCAGAGGTGTTTTTCACAAACATCCAAAATCTGACAGTACACAAGGCATTTTCTCCTGATTTTATGAGATTCTTAACGTCTCTGGAGCCAGACATGATATTGGGACTTCTTTTAGAAATTTACAGTCATTTCTATTTCTTTTTGTAACACCAAGCACACTTAGTTTACTCATCCTGGTAACAAATTGGCAAACTTATCTCGTAAGAAGAAGCCAGCGATGCTACATGCTTGTAGTGGTGGAGAAAAACCAGCACCTGTCCAGCAGCAGGACGGAGCCCTTTCCTTTATGAGGAGCCAGTGACATGTAAATGGTTCTAATGAACTTCCAGAGAGGATAAATTCCTCAAGGTGTTTTCTAGGGAAGCCAAGGAAAAGAGGCTCCTACATAAAACAATTTGTCATGGGTAGCTTAGGCTAAAACCACATTCTGATTTGATCTTTTAAACTAAAGTATGTAGTATTGATAATTTCCTCAACAAGGCTAAGGAAACAAGTTTGCCACTTGCTTGTCAAGGAGATTAAATTTACTGTGCTTTGTTACAAAAAGAAATAGAAATTAGACGATTTACAAACTCCGGTGAGTGTGCAAAACGGAGTTAAGCCCAGGATTTCAAGATTGTCATGAAGACTAGAGCAAAAAGTTGTGTATGTGGATGAAAAAGATGGCCTTCACTTTGCCATTGTCTGGGATAGGGAGAGTGAGCCTGGAAAGCTACAGACAGATTCTGTAATCCTTACTCTAAAAACAAAAAAACAAAAAAACTACTCGCAACATTGAATTTTCCGATGTATTCTCTTTCTTTCCTCCCAGTCTCTGACTTGAACGCTTCCAGCAGATACAAACCATCAGAGCTCGAGGAACTCAAGCTCAAATTAATGCTGGGGATCTCACTGATGACCCTCATCCTCTTCCTTCCCCTCTTGATACTCTGCTTCGCTGTACTGTTCAAACTGAGAGACACAAGGTAAGCCTAGTGACCTTGCGGTCTTCATAGCTAGCGCGTGACGTAATGCTCTCTCCTCCTGTCTCCAGAGGGCTGAGAGGGAGATGTGCCGTCCTAGGTAATGTACGAGACACTCAGCTGGACACCACTGCCTGGAAGCGTTAGGAACACGGCCCGTCTCAGGGAATATCTCACTGTATTTGCCCCTAGGGTTTTAAATAGTCACACACATACACCTACAGCTGGTTAGGAAGGGTATAGAGACTCTGGACCATGCTTCTTCCTTCCCCATCCCGGAAAAATAGCCCTGGAACACAAAGGCTGTTTATTCTCTTCTACTTGGCTCATTTGCTTGCGATTTACCAGTTGGTAGCCTTGTCTTCAACAACCATTTCTCTTTTCTTACAAAAGAATTAAATTCCATTTGAACCCGAGGGCATGGTCTCTTTGCACCTTTTTTTGGTACCACATAATAGATGTGTGTCACAGATTATATCATATCATGTAGTGTCGTAGAGTGCCATAAACAACTCCACAGAATGACTTCTTTATGTTCACAATCATCACTAATTCCATTCTTTTGACTGTGGTGTTGTGATGATGTATTTCTCTGATCCCTTAAACCTGTTATGCTGGATGTTTATCTCCCCAAATTTAGCTTCATTTTATGTTTCCTGTTGAGCCTTTAGTAATTATGGAAACTTTTATTATTGGCTTTGAAATTCTCATACTGAAGTTTGGGACAGGCTGCATGCGCTGGGCATTGGTGGTCCATGCACACCAGGATTAAGTACAACTCCAGTGAAAGAAAACTATACCCTTTGCATTAATTAACTAACACATTGGACAGAATCCATTTCTAGTTTAACTTTTCTGATTTGAGTTACAAATACATGCAACTAAAGACAACTCTTTATGTATGTGTTCTCTTCGTTTTAGTGACAAAACTTGTGACAATCAATACCCTGTCAACCCAGAGCTGGCAAGTATGTCTTACTTCCATCCATCAGAAGGTATATCAAGTACATCTTTTTCAAAAAGTGGAGACAGCAGCTCAAATTGGGGCTTCACCTCTTCAGAGTTGAGACGATCCATCACACAAGACACAAGTTCTAAGTCTACATATTTTTCTCCAAGTTCTGACCAAACAGTCTTAAATGAGCAGTCCAGCTGTCATGAAGAGGAACTTACCTTCCTTCTTCCCGAGGCGCAGCAGCAACTCATCTGTGAAAATGCCCCTGTAGAGGCGATGACTGAGGAGCTGACGGTTCAGGAGACTGTTGTTAGGAACAAGTAATAGCTACGTAGAAAACCTTAATTCCTTGGTTATTAAAAAAAGATAAAGATCTTTGTGTCTCACATCAACTTTCTAATTTTGAAACTACAAATTTCAAGGACATCTAAGTTTTCTGATGTCCTATAGAAATATTCAGTAAAGCTATCGCAGTTAATATTTGTTACAGGGATTATTTAAAAGAAAATATACACAGGAATAATTTAAGGGAAACTCATCAAGCAAAAGGAATTCCGGAGGCTAGGTTGTGAACGGTATCGATGACAGGAGGTAGTGACAGACCACTTGCCAACCACGTCCAAGACCTCCTTGCAGCCACCAATCCACCGGGCCATTGGCCAATAAAATGTCATGCTAAGGCGGTTCATCTTTAAATGAGGGCCTTTGCGTCCTTGCCTTTACCTGTGCCTGAGTACTGTCTACACCAAAGCAAAGAGCATCTGCTTAGGCGTCGTTGGCCAACCAGTGGTGCCAACAAGAAATAAAACTAAGCCAGTACCGGAACCTGCTAGCATTCTTGGGTTCTTCTGAAGTTGCGGCTGCTCTCGCTGGTCTTTACGGAAAAGAGCGCCAGCAATATCTCAGCTGGGAAGGGGCTTGTCACACACAAGCAGGAGAACCTGAGTAGGGTCCCTGGAACCCACAACGGAAGGAGAGAACCCTGACTCAGCTCCTGCTTGCCCTCTGACCTCCGTGGGAGCACTGTGCACGGGTCCGTGTGCATGCACACGCAGGATGAAGATAAATAAAACGTTTCCTTCATTTCCAAGTGCTTGTAATCTTTTGGGATGACAAGTTGTGCCAGAAGCTCAGGAAGAGATCATCCCAGCAGGTGATTTCCTACAGAGAGGGAGCCATTACCTGGGTTGTTTACACCTGTGTCCCCACAGCAGCCTCAGGAGCCTGGAATCATTATGCTTTGGGGGAAAAAAAACAACAAACACCACAAAAAAAAGACAAAAATCTCAAAGTCTAATTCAAGTTCATGAGTAACTGTAGAGGTCATCTCTCTCACGAATATTTCAATTTACCTAAACAGATGCCATAGGGGTGCTGTTCCCTTAAGTGGGATAATTTGGGACATGCATCTGGTCATGGGTAGGTGTGGCTATGGGGAGGACCAAGGCAGATGCCACTGCCTTTATCAGTACTCTTCATGGCAGCACGTTCCATTTGCTGGCTGCAGACATGTGTAATATGCACCACACTGTCCTATGAAAGGCCAGTTCATTTGACATACTGAGCTGCGGGATCTCTTGGGCTGAGGCTGCAGCTTAGATGTCAGGATGCCTATGTTGCATGTAGGAGGCCCTGGTTTCCATTCCCAGTACCAAATGATCTGGGCATTGGTGGTACACTCCCGTAATGCCAGCACTGGGGAGGTGGAGGCAGGACACAGCCAAGAAGAACTTAGGATGTTTCGGATGCAGGCGCTAGCCTTCTGTAGGTGGTAAGAGAAAAGACACCATGATGAAACTCTTACATTGTTCACATGCCATAGCAAAACAGAAACTGGGGTTAAAAGTAAGATTAATCTGGTAGTAGGAAAGGGGTCCCAGGAGCAGGCCATGCTGTATCTTGTTATGCAGTGTTTACTTGATATCCCTGGGAGATCTGCTCTTTCTTTTAAGGGAACAGAGAGGTAGTGGATCTGGTGTACAGGAGATGACGGCGGGGGGGCAAGGAGGCGGGGGGCGGGGGGTTGAGTGGAAGGATGGGAAACTATGATAGGGATGTATTTTTAAAAATAATGGTTCGAGTTTCATACGATGTATCTCTATATCACCCCCTTCCCATTCCTCCCTGTAGCACCCTCCCATGGGTCATAAGCATCACTACTGTTCCTAGAGGCAGCAGCCTGCTCTGATCATGAATATTCACCTGGCCTGCACTAGCCTAAGACCAAGCATGACCTGAAGTTGGGCCTTGACGCTCAAGCCAACAGGCACTGGACCTCCAGCAGTCATCTGACAGCACCCAGGCACCTCAGTACCCTACAATCCAGGGCATCCTGCAGGCCCTCAGGCATATCACAGGCACCTGGACATCCTGCAGGCATCAGGGCCACCCACAGCCCCCAGGGAGCTGACAAGCACCAGGACATCTCACAGGCATAAGGTCATCATGCAAATGCCCAGGCACCATTCGGCCACTGAGTCAACTTGCAGACACTCAGACATTGTGCAGGTACGGGACCTCCTGCAGGCATCAGGGCATCCCTCAGGCACTTAGACATCTGGTAGGAACCAGGACCTCCTGCAGACACCAGGGCATCCCTCAGGCACTCAGATATCTGGCAGGAACCAGGACCTCTGGTAGACATGCCAACCTTCACACAGACTCTGGCCAACCCAGACACCCGGACATCACACAGGTACCCTGACACCACACAGGCACCAAGCCATTCTGCAAGCTAAAGGACTTCCTGAGGGCACCCAACATTGTAGGGATGTTTTATATGAGAGAATAAAATAACAAGAAAAGGAAGATTACTGGCTGACAAGGAACCACTGAGGCAAGTGAGGAAGATGTAGTTGACTGTTGCTGTGACAGCTCAGCAAGAAGATGAGGAGGCATTTTCATATGTGGAAGTCTTGCCAGACCTCAGCAGAGGGAGCCCCCACCGTGACAAGCAGCTGACTGCCTGTGGAACCCTGAGACTCTAAGATCAGGTGGTTTGGTTTTTTTTTTTCCTCCTGAGAACTACTCAAGTACAGATCATAAGGAATCAAACATCCTCCTACCCCCACGGGAAATCCAACACCTGCACACAATACAAAACGTCAAGACATAGGCAGACCTCACTCAACAGTGCACAAAACAATTATTTTATATAGAACTAAAAATAAACCGCTGCAGCAGGAAGACGAGGAGGACCAGGAGTATGGGGGGAAGTGAGACACAGCCAGCACCACCACCAAGTCCCCAGAGCCTGTGAGGGGCATGCATTAGGTTCTATTGCCCATTCTTATATTCTTCCTCTAATGTAGCTGATGGTAACAGATTAAATGGCCAGTAAGGATGGCTTCTAACAAGAGGCTTCTGCTGAGAGGACTACCTCAGAGCACACCATAGACAAGGAGATAAATATGGGGTAACCAAGTAAAAAGGTAGCAACATCTTGTTGACTGCAGCCAGGCTAACACTATCCACGGTGCAGCTGCATGCTCCTCATGTAAATGTGGAAACAAAGGAGCTGAATAGCCACACTCGGGAGCAGGCAAGGCTAGAGGATGGCGATGCTGACCGAGTGACTGATAGCACCAGGCTGAAGACCCAGCAGAGCAGGGGTCAGAAATGGGCAGCACGGGGCTTCAAACACCCCTAGCTGGTCAGCACCCATGAGCAGAGAGAGCATGATCATCTCCTCGGTTGGACCAGAAGGACATGCTCGCCTGGGCCCAGCCTGAGAATGAACCAATCTCAAGGCTGATGACCTCAGCCTTTGTCGAATACCTGTCCTAACAAAGGAGCTCCATAGATTGTGTTATCTTTCTTGGAAGTCCTTTCCTCTCCCTAGAGTTTCATTTTTTCTTAATTTCTCTATTTTCCTCAGTTTCTCTCTTATGTAATTCTTCCTGAGACAGCTTGCTTTCATTTGACAAACTTCCACAAGACTCTGGGTCTTTAATTTTCAACAAACCCAGAGCCTCTGTCTCAGGTTGATCTTTGGTGTCCGGCACCTTAGGACCCTGGGTCGAACACGGCTGGGCTGAGAAAAGTGCTGTCTTACTCAAAAGCTCGCAAGAGCTGTGTGTCAGAACTCTCTCTACCCAGCTTCTGGGGCGGAGGGAAAGTTTCAGCCGTGGCATGTGTGGAGCCCGGTGTTTGCCCTCCTGATACTGTTTAACAGACTTTCCAGATTATAGCAGCCAGGAACTCAACTGACGCCAGCCTGCGTTTCTGGCTGAGTAGCCAAGCTAATTAAAGAGGAATTAAAACCCAGGTGTTAAGTTTAGATCCTGGGATTGCCGACCCTGTCCTCTTCCTCCCTTTCCAAACAGTTGCCTGTCCAGTGTATTGCTTTGGATTTCAGTAGATTTCCTACAGAAAATAATTGGTCAATTGAGGGCAGTTGAACCAGGAGTCAGCTTAGCCCATAAAGAGGACAGGAGTGAGACTGTCGGTGGTGGCGCATGCCTTTAATCCCAGCACTCGGGAGGCAGAGGCAGGTGGATCTCTGTGAGTTCGAGGCCAGCCTGGTCTACTGAGTGAGTTCCAAGACAGCCAGAGTCACAACAGAGAAATCCTGTCTTCAAAACAAAACAAACAAAAGAGATGACAGGTTGTGTGTTATCAAACCATGTAGATTCTCTAAATAAATTCAGAGCTATAGGAGCATAATTGGACCACATCTCAGGCCTGAAATATGCTTTGGAGAAGGGTTAGTCAACACACAAGTAATAAAGGACAATGGATCTTTGGAAGGGGCAGGAGGACATGATTATTCTAGTGAGGAATGCAGGAGGCGCTCCCAGCTGGTGGTGGCCAGTGGTTACTTCAGTCCTTAGGCTGTGGGTTGTGTCCTGATCCTGTTTTCCTCAGGACTGTGGATCCAGACTCTGGAATTTTGTTTTGATTCTGAGATGTCTGTGGCAGGTGGAAGTGGCATTCATTCGGTGTTTGGAGCGCTCTGTAAACATCCCGGCCTCAGTCAGAGCGTCGAGAGAGATGAACAAATAGAGGCGAGCCTCTGCTTTAGCAGTGTTTTGTTGTAGACACAGGAGCTGCCTTGCTGTGTGGGGCTGTGTGCAGTTCTGTGAGTCGGTCAGCTCTTTCAAGTGTTCCAGTAGTCACGGGTTGTTACTCAAGTAGATAGCTGTACCTAAACACGTTGTGATCTACACAGTTTAGTGGCTTGTAAATGAGGCTGGTACGTAATACTCACTGTAGTACTAAAGCAAGTGTGTGGGCTAACATGGTGGAATTCTTATTGTCTGTGGCCGAGCAGCTGCAGGTTAACAAGATCTCTCCCATACAGAAGCACGTCTGGACCACAAGGGATAAACCTGAACGCCACAGACTTCCCATTCTGCTGTGGGACGTTTAGTTTCTCATCTCCATGTGACATAGGCTTTCTTATATAGGAAGTGTATGAAGCTGTGTTTCTAGCTTTCTCCAACGCTTAGGACCTTCTCATCCACCAGGGGGCAAACAGGGACTTAAGTACATGGACTCCTACTTGCAAGGGTTTCCCTGCTGGGTCCATTTTTCATTATCTCCCTTGTCGTTCAAAGCAGTTCTATGGCATTGCTGAACCTTTGCTCACAAATTAGTAATGCCTGTCCTCATTATTTGAAGACTCAGAATTTTCGAATTCACCTACCCAGTCAAAGTCAGTTATTACCCCGAGTCAGTAACTCCTGCCCCTTTGTGATCACTCAGGGATCTGCACAGAAGGGCAAATTCTAATCCGCACACTGCCAGCGAGGGTTAGATAGGGTCACGATCACGGTCTTTCAGTTGTCATCCTGACTGCTGTGTCTGTGCCATGGATTTGCATTTTTGTGTTTGTTGGAGAGTTCATTTGGAAACGGCCCTCAGGAGTGCTGTCTGGTGGTTATGTATAGAGCAAGGGTCTAGAGGGGACAGATCACCTCCCTAGGAAAGGGAAATAGATGGATGGGCGGGGTGTGTGTGTGTGTGTGTGTGTGTGTGTGTTATAACCGTTGCTGCTGTGTTACCAAAACTGGATAACAGTAAATGGCATGAAGTAACTCCAGTTAGAAGCTCTCCATTGAGGTTCTCAGATGAGAAAATGTGTCTACTGAAAATGGTGTGGAAATGTTACGTTGGCCCTTGAACTGTGCTGTCTGCCAAGGCTTGGAGCTCATTACGCTGAGCACACATTCTCCCAGTCAGGCAGAGTCTGGGACGAACTCGTGAAAACAGTGAGCACATCATGAGTCTTCACACGAGGTGAATGTTTTTGTTTGTTTTTTGTTTTGTTTTTCCAAGACATGGTTTCTCTGTTGTAACTCTAGCTATCCTGGAACTCACTCTGTAGACTAGGCTGTCCTCGAACTCACCAAGAGCTGCCTGCCTCTGCCTCCTGAGTGAGATTAAAGGCATGTGCCACCACCGCCCAGCTTTTTTTTTTTTTTTAAACAATTTTTTATTTTATGTGCATTAGTGTTTTGTTTGCAAATATGTCTGTGTGAGGGTGTGAAATCCCCTGAAGCAAGAGTTACAGACACTGTGTGATGGCTTGTGTCTGCTGGGAATCGAATCTGGGTCCTTTGGAAGAGCAGCCAGTGGTTTTAACGGTTAAGCCATCTTTCCAGTCCTGGGTGAACGATTTTAAAGGAGGTGGGTTTTGAACTGAAATGTTCCATGCGTTTTCTCTGTGAACTTTTAGCTTAGGTGTTTGAGTGCAGTAGACTCTGGAAGGTGAGTTGCATTGTTTTCCCTTCATCAGCTCACCCACAAGCTACTGAGCACCTACTCAAACCATGCAGGCACCATGCTATGTTCTGGACCAGATGTCGGAATAGATAAGTCTCGGTTGTAATGGCGCTGTCATGATGGGGATACGGGAGGCAAAGAAACAGAAGAAAGAACGTGTAGAGCATTCAGGGCTTACTCACCAGCTCCTTTAACGAGACACTATTCCTACTGGACAGGATGTCTGTGATCTGGAGGACATGGTGTCCAGCACGCACACCTTCGACAGGGCATGTAGAAAATCCATTCCATGCTTTATTAACTTTATAATTGTTATTATTAAAGTGTGCCGTTTCTGATCCAAACTCAAAGCTAACTCCAAGTAGTACTATTATGGGTATGCTTTCATTTTCTTTCCCCATTTTTAAACGTCTACATGAAATACTAATGATATTTATTGATCACTTTTATATTGGAATTTCAAAAAGCATGCAATCTACATTTTTCACCCAGTTGTGATCAACCCAGGGCCCTAAGGTTCTAGACAGGCAACGGTCCCCAAAAGTCAACCCGAGACAGTGGCTCTGGGTTGGTTGGTTAAGGTCAACATCTTGTGGGAGTATATAAAATGAAAGCAAGCTTTGTTAAGAAGAATCAGAGTGAGAAATTAAGGAAAAATGAAACTCCAGAGAGAGGGATGGACTTTCAAGAAAGACAAAATTTAAAAAAATCTATGGCTTGAGAGTAGGGAGATCCGCACAGTCTGTCCGAGAACAGCAGCCAGGGTTCCAGGACAGCAGCTCAGGAACGCAGGAGCAGTGGTGGAGCTGCGGCTCTACAGCGGAGGAGTGAGGCCTTTCACCACCAGCATGGCCTGCTGCTCTCTCCTCACCCCTAGACTAGAGCAGGGGAGACTGCCCACGTCCTCGGTGCTCCTTCACTGAGCCCTCAGATACCCGGATTGCCCTTCCTGTCAACAGCTGTGTCAGGCCTGGGAAGCCAGGTGCTGTCTATTTGCTGTTGCTTTCGTTCCTGTGGCAGGGCTGGGGATTGAACCCGGGGGCCTCGTGCGTGGCAGGCAGGGGTTCTATAACTCAGCTACATACCCAGCGGGCTTTTAGAACATAGTTAACTTGTCGCTTTTGCCTATTTTAGTAAGAGTAACTGTTCACTCATCCACGCTCCCTGCAATGCTTTCTTTATAGCTAGAAACAATCGGATTCGAAAGTGACTTTTGCACATGTTCACAATCAGTAAAATTCTTCACACCTCTAAGGGATGGCTGGAGGGCCAGAGGAGAACCAGGGCCATCAGCACCCTTAGCATCCGCACCTGACACCCCCCTCCAGGCCTCCTTCACCTGGGGCTCTGCAGGACTCCTCAGTACCTTGCTCCAAGTACCTGCAGCCATCAGCCTCACTGAGCCCTCACCCAGCTTCCCTGCTCCAGGTGAGAACCGCCAGCAGAGGCCCAGGCCACCCCTGGAGCTGTCAAAGGGGCTGGGAAGTGGAAAAGCCACTGGCAGATGGGAGCTGCTGCTCATGACCACCCAGACTGGCTCAGAAACTCTCCACCACTGGGCAAGATCAGGCAAAGGGAGCACCTGCACCGGGTAGGGGCTTTAGTCCACAGCTACTCAATGGGAACCCTCTCTGCCCTATCAACCAACAGAGAGTGAAGCAAGCTGGAGTCTGAGGAGAACGGGGAGAGTGAAGGGCTCCCAGAATAATGGGACGGTGAGGGAAGTTATGTTTGTTCACGGGGAGAAGAAACGTCCGCCTGAGCCCAAGGTAGTGAGAACAACATGAGCTGAAACAGCACCCAGAAACCTGGTGTCTTTTGCTCTTATCCTGTCCCTAAGGCCCTTTGATCCTTTCTGCATCATGGCTAGGATCTCAGTCTAGAGGCATACTGTCCCTGCCAATCTCAAGCAAAGGAACTTGGGCAAGGCATGGATCTTGCTTACCTGAGATCCCAAGCTTTTTGTTTAAAACAAGGTCTCCTATATCCCTACCAGCCTCAACCTCTCTATGTAGTTAAACTCTGATGCTCCTGCCTCCACCTCCCCAGTGTTGGCATTATGGGAGCGTAGCACCAATGCCCAGATCATTTGGTACTGGGAATGGAAACCTCTACATCTACATCTACAATTACCCAAAAACTTGAATTAGACTTTGAGATTTTTGTCTTTTTTTTGTGGTGTTTGTTGTTTTTTTTCCCCCAAAGCATAATGATTCCAGGCTCCTGAGGCTGCTGTGGGGACACAGGTGTAAACAACCCAGGTAATGGCTCCCTCTCTGTAGGAAATCACCTGCTGGGATGATCTCTTCCTGAGCTTCTGGCACAACTTGTCATCCCAAAAGATTACAAGCACTTGGAAATGAAGGAAACGTTTTATTTATCTTCATCCTGCGTGTGCATGCACACGGACCCGTGCACAGTGCTCCCACGGAGGTCAGAGGGCAAGCAGGAGCTGAGTCAGGGTTCTCTCCTTCCGTTGTGGGTTCCAGGGACCCTACTCAGGTTCTCCTGCTTGTGTGTGACAAGCCCCTTCCCAGCTGAGATATTGCTGGCGCTCTTTTCCGTAAAGACCAGCGAGAGCAGCCGCAACTTCAGAAGAACCCAAGAATGCTAGCAGGTTCCGGTACTGGCTTAGTTTTATTTCTTGTTGGCACCACTGGTTGGCCAACGACGCCTAAGCAGATGCTCTTTGCTTTGGTGTAGACAGTACTCAGGCACAGGTAAAGGCAAGGACGCAAAGGCCCTCATTTAAAGATGAACCGCCTTAGCATGACATTTTATTGGCCAATGGCCCGGTGGATTGGTGGCTGCAAGGAGGTCTTGGACGTGGTTGGCAAGTGGTCTGTCACTACCTCCTGTCATCGATACCGTTCACAACCTAGCCTCCGGAATTCCTTTTGCTTGATGAGTTTCCCTTAAATTATTCCTGTGTATATTTTCTTTTAAATAATCCCTGTAACAAATATTAACTGCGATAGCTTTACTGAATATTTCTATAGGACATCAGAAAACTTAGATGTCCTTGAAATTTGTAGTTTCAAAATTAGAAAGTTGATGTGAGACACAAAGATCTTTATCTTTTTTTAATAACCAAGGAATTAAGGTTTTCTACGTAGCTATTACTTGTTCCTAACAACAGTCTCCTGAACCGTCAGCTCCTCAGTCATCGCCTCTACAGGGGCATTTTCACAGATGAGTTGCTGCTGCGCCTCGGGAAGAAGGAAGGTAAGTTCCTCTTCATGACAGCTGGACTGCTCATTTAAGACTGTTTGGTCAGAACTTGGAGAAAAATATGTAGACTTAGAACTTGTGTCTTGTGTGATGGATCGTCTCAACTCTGAAGAGGTGAAGCCCCAATTTGAGCTGCTGTCTCCACTTTTTGAAAAAGATGTACTTGATATACCTTCTGATGGATGGAAGTAAGACATACTTGCCAGCTCTGGGTTGACAGGGTATTGATTGTCACAAGTTTTGTCACTAAAACGAAGAGAACACATACATAAAGAGTTGTCTTTAGTTGCATGTATTTGTAACTCAAATCAGAAAAGTTAAACTAGAAATGGATTCTGTCCAATGTGTTAGTTAATTAATGCAAAGGGTATAGTTTTCTTTCACTGGAGTTGTACTTAATCCTGGTGTGCATGGACCACCAATGCCCAGCGCATGCAGCCTGTCCCAAACTTCAGTATGAGAATTTCAAAGCCAATAATAAAAGTTTCCATAATTACTAAAGGCTCAACAGGAAACATAAAATGAAGCTAAATTTGGGGAGATAAACATCCAGCATAACAGGTTTAAGGGATCAGAGAAATACATCATCACAACACCACAGTCAAAAGAATGGAATTAGTGATGATTGTGAACATAAAGAAGTCATTCTGTGGAGTTGTTTATGGCACTCTACGACACTACATGATATGATATAATCTGTGACACACATCTATTATGTGGTACCAAAAAAAGGTGCAAAGAGACCATGCCCTCGGGTTCAAATGGAATTTAATTCTTTTGTAAGAAAAGAGAAATGGTTGTTGAAGACAAGGCTACCAACTGGTAAATCGCAAGCAAATGAGCCAAGTAGAAGAGAATAAACAGCCTTTGTGTTCCAGGGCTATTTTTCCGGGATGGGGAAGGAAGAAGCATGGTCCAGAGTCTCTATACCCTTCCTAACCAGCTGTAGGTGTATGTGTGTGACTATTTAAAACCCTAGGGGCAAATACAGTGAGATATTCCCTGAGACGGGCCGTGTTCCTAACGCTTCCAGGCAGTGGTGTCCAGCTGAGTGTCTCGTACATTACCTAGGACGGCACATCTCCCTCTCAGCCCTCTGGAGACAGGAGGAGAGAGCATTACGTCACGCGCTAGCTATGAAGACCGCAAGGTCACTAGGCTTACCTTGTGTCTCTCAGTTTGAACAGTACAGCGAAGCAGAGTATCAAGAGGGGAAGGAAGAGGATGAGGGTCATCAGTGAGATCCCCAGCATTAATTTGAGCTTGAGTTCCTCGAGCTCTGATGGTTTGTATCTGCTGGAAGCGTTCAAGTCAGAGACTGGGAGGAAAGAAAGAGAATACATCGGAAAATTCAATGTTGCGAGTAGTTTTTTTGTTTTTTTGTTTTTAGAGTAAGGATTACAGAATCTGTCTGTAGCTTTCCAGGCTCACTCTCCCTATCCCAGACAATGGCAAAGTGAAGGCCATCTTTTTCATCCACATACACAACTTTTTGCTCTAGTCTTCATGACAATCTTGAAATCCTGGGCTTAACTCCGTTTTGCACACTCACCGGAGTTTGTAAATCGTCTAATTTCTATTTCTTTTTGTAACAAAGCACAGTAAATTTAATCTCCTTGACAAGCAAGTGGCAAACTTGTTTCCTTAGCCTTGTTGAGGAAATTATCAATACTACATACTTTAGTTTAAAAGATCAAATCAGAATGTGGTTTTAGCCTAAGCTACCCATGACAAATTGTTTTATGTAGGAGCCTCTTTTCCTTGGCTTCCCTAGAAAACACCTTGAGGAATTTATCCTCTCTGGAAGTTCATTAGAACCATTTACATGTCACTGGCTCCTCATAAAGGAAAGGGCTCCGTCCTGCTGCTGGACAGGTGCTGGTTTTTCTCCACCACTACAAGCATGTAGCATCGCTGGCTTCTTCTTACGAGATAAGTTTGCCAATTTGTTACCAGGATGAGTAAACTAAGTGTGCTTGGTGTTACAAAAAGAAATAGAAATGACTGTAAATTTCTAAAAGAAGTCCCAATATCATGTCTGGCTCCAGAGACGTTAAGAATCTCATAAAATCAGGAGAAAATGCCTTGTGTACTGTCAGATTTTGGATGTTTGTGAAAAACACCTCTGACTTAAAATATATTTAATGTTGAAACTTCCCTGTCACAATCCTCCCTCCCATGGCCACAGTGCCCAGGCATCTCCAGCACTTTCTAGGTGATATTTAGGTAGTAAGCAACGACAGACATAAATTCTCATGTGGTGTTCTCTGACTTTTAAACTTTTAATTGCTGTCCCTGGGATATAGCTTGCTACATGTTCAACAACCTAGGTTCAATTCCTACTATCAACAAACACACACAAAATACATTTTCTAAGTGTGATCTTAGACCGAGTGGAATGAACGTGTACAGTTGTGAATGGCTGTATTTGACTTTCAGACCCATTAGGAAATAACTGAGGAGATTATATTAAAGGGAACTGTCCCCTTAACTGCACCTCTGCTTCCTAGAGCCTTTGCTTTTGCTTTTGAGACGGGATATCCTTGTCTATATCTGGCTGTCCTGGAACTCACTAAGATGACTACACTGGCTTTGAACTCACAGAGTTCTGCCTGTCTGTGCTTCCCCAGTGCTAGGATGAAGGTGCCATCCCAATGAGCTCCCAGAAGTCTTTATAAATGTGAATGGTCACGGAGTTAGCTCACAGATCCCCTCTCTTCTGTTTTGTCTCCCAGAAATCAAGCCCTTTCCCCAGTTGAGAGAGAGAGAGAGACAGACAGACAGACAGACAGACAGACAGACACAGAGAGACATAGAAAGACAGAGAGAGAAAGAAAAAATATATCTTAAGAAAAAACATAAAAACCAAAGATAGTGGGAACTCCGTGGTGTTTGCTATTATTTCTTTAAATTTACAACTCAAGTGAGGTCCATTTTAAAAGACGTGTGTGTGTGTGTGTGTGTGTGTGTGTGTGTGTGTGTGTGATGTTAGCTCACCCATCTCAATCTATTTCAGCATTGTCAGTCAGAAGACAGGGAGATGGTAATCGTCACTGGTAAACGGGCAATGAGAACACGTGAGAAATATAACTCGTCTAATGTGACCCCTGTCCTCTCTGATGTGGCATTAGCCGGCATTACACCCTCCCACACACTACCTCTGTAGGACACATTGTTGCACAAGGCAGACACTAACATTCATTGATACTTCTGTATCTATAATTAAAGTACTTTGCTCTTACCTGGAATTGGTTGAAAGAATTCATCTTTATTATGCCATCTCATTGCTCTTCCACTTATCGCTGTTAAAACAATATGTTGACATGGTTAGTACCATTCGCCTACTAAAGTTCTTCCATGTGTACACGGCTGTGTGTGATATGTGAAGCCTGCTCATAGCACTCACTGTAGCATCGCTTTGTAAAGTGAGCACCGCTGTAACTCATGCTCGAATAGAGCTCTCCTAACTCAGGAGTACCTTCCGTAGGGTCCATCATAGTCCTCAGGGACATTAGACATTATTCGAGCAGTTCACAGTCCTCTCACGCACAGGTACACACAGACACTTTGCACTCCATGTGCATCTCTGCGTGTTTATGCATATGCCACTCCAAACAAGGAGGAAGCCACACTGGGCAGAAACCTTGGTCAAAAGGCTGAATCATGCACTTAGTGGAATGATTTTTGATCTGGGCCTGTTTCTGGAGTCAAAGCCATAAAACAGGAAGATCATGATCATTACCGCAACACAGTGACAATAAAACCAACTCCTCTGTACATTCAGTCTAGATTGTAACATTTGCAGGAGGATATACTTCTGGGCACAGAAGAATCACTAACTTCAACTTTATCATTTCTCTGTGCGTTACACTGGCTATTAAAAGAGGCATAAACACGAACCTGTTCATTTTAATGTCAGGAATATTTACACCAGTCATGTCTTTCTTACGTAAAACGTTAGAAAATCAAAACATTTCCCCAGGTACTTAAACGTGTGAATTTACCTTTAGCTAACATTGTCCAAAATTCAGGCACATTGGGGGTTGATGCTGTTCGAAGAGATAACAGGGACAGCCAGTGAGAACCTGTTGTCTGCAATTGCACACTCACTCAAAGCCTCAGACAGTCACACTGACTAGTTACTGCTCCTCAAACACTCTATAAGGAACAAGGACCATGGCAAGAAGATAAAATGGTGGTTTTGAGTTTGCAGCCTCCCACGACCAACCCTCCCTTTCTTAGGAAACATTAATCATTGTGACCAGAGATACATCTATTCCTTAACCAAGTAGAAAACTGTATATTGTCATCAAAAAGATTAAAACATAACCCATGTACTTATCATCCTGGATAGATACAAACATTTATAAATGTATTTTATGTACTTCTGGTTCTACTTAGAAATACGTAAGACTTCCAAACAGTTCAATTCCCGTGGCTTGCCAGGTACCCCTGAAGGTAGACTCTTACATATTGGCCGCATAAAGACTCCAGAGAGACTCTACATGAGAGTGGTATGCTGCGCTCTTAGGCGCGCTATTCACAAAAGTCTTGTTCAGAGCAGGGAAAGCTAACTGCATACGTCACGTAATAATATGCTCCAGAAAATCAACAGTGTAGAAGATTTAATACTTTGCACATGTTTATGAGGATGGTGATATGAGTGTTCTTCTTCTTCGCTGCCATATTTTCTGGTCGCATGGGCGAGTTTATCTAGAAAAGGGAGAACGTATTTTCAGCATATTAAGACACTGGCTGAATGTCGGGTCCTCATGTCCTTAGACCGCAAATGGAACAACGACAAGGGGAGAACGCAGGAATCATCAGAAATACAGGAAAGGCAGGAAGGCTTGGAGAAGGGTGCTCGTGTGACTGCGGAAAGCCTGAAGGAAGGCTAATGTCTGTTCTTCACGAAAGGGAGGAAGAGCATTGAACTCGGGCATTAGCGGCATTGGGGAGCCACTGCCGGAGGGGGTGGCTTTGGCACGCTGTCTGCAGGCCCTGGTATGGATCTCAGTCCATGACGTGTCCATGTGCAGCCGCCTCACTGAGACTGTTTGGGCTGCACTAGTTCACTTAGCCAGAGAGTAGCCCAAGTTCCCTATGGGGTACCACCCCACTACAGGGGGATTTCTATGGAGGGGCAGCTCGAATTCACAGAGCCTACAAAACCATCACATAGAGTCTGTGAATAAGAAAGGTTAGAAAAGGGAACCTGTCACTGAAATAAACATGGACTCAAACACGACTCAAAGCAGGCGCATAACCCCAGCTCAATGCTACCGCTATATCCTACTAAGGAGAGGAACATCCAGTTGCCTCAGTTTACCCCACTGTCCATGGAGCTTTGGAGACTATGCTCAAGCAACCTATCGTTAGGAAAGCTCTCCCGGAGCCCTCTGTTTAGGGGATGGACCCGCTCTTCTGGGACGTTGCTACAAGGCCCACACGTGAAGGCGCGGATTTACCCCGCTGACAATCCTCTGGTTGTGGGGATGGATCTAGGGTCTTGAATCTCTTCCTTGGGTAGTGTGGTTCTCAGTAGGTGACACTGTGCAGAATCTGAGGTATCTGGGATGTTAAGAGTCGGTTAACTGTACCTCGTCCACACAAGATGTGTGCTCTGGACGAGCAGATGCCTGGTGGGGTAACTGAGTTTGTCCTGAGATGCGACTGCCATGGATTGGGACTGTTCAGATGCTCCATGATGGTCAAGTGCATGTATCAATAATTGGGCATTAGAGTCTGTCCCAGTATTGAAATTGCCATAGCCTGAAAGAGTCTCTCTGCTATTTCATGCTATTCAAAGTAGAAAGGAAGATGGAAAACAGAAAAGATGCACTTAAGAAAGATGAATAATAGCCTGGAATTGTACATTTAATGTTTCTTTCCATGCAAAGTATAAACCAGGAGGTTTAGAAATAACAGACTCTGCCTGCCTCCCGGAAGGGTCGCCGCCATGGGCATAGAGCTTCACAGGAACGTTGGGGAAGAAAATGTAGGAGGAGGACAGATGTCAAAACTCTCTTGGCTCCCAGAGAGCCTCCCCCGGGGTTCCCCCTTTCCGGTGCCGATCTGTTACCCCGCCCTAAGGTCTCTGAAGGCATTGCAACAGTGAATGTGCCTTCAGCACTTACAGCTCTTCAAAGCAAACTTCAGGTTCGTTGTGGCAGTCACAGATAATTCAGAGTCCATGTTCTTCCGACTTTTTGTGCTGAACACGTCTACAAACATGAAATCAGAAGTCTTTAGCAACCAGGAAGTCACTTCTTGTGCATTATATTTGTTTCTTCGTATCAATTTTTTACTTTAAAAGGTATCCACTGACTAATAAAAATAATTGTAAACACAAATGAGACATTTTTCTTGCCAAAGGAAGTGGAGCAAGAGGCAAACTTAAAACTCATACAAAAAGAAAAGAGCCAAACTAATTTTCTTATGATAAGAAATCGTGAGAAAGATTCTTGAGTAAATTTTTGGAGAATATATGTTATTATTATAAGATGCCAGAATCAATTTAGAGGAAGGCAATAATGTCACCAAATCCTAAGCTCCGTTCCTCAGAGAATTTATAGGATTAGAGATAAGGTTGCTGAAAATGTAGTGAAATGAGAGCAGATCGGAGTAGGCTGTGCTCTTTATTGGGTTTGTCTAATGTCATCACACAGGGGGGCACTCCACGTGAGACGGGGAGACTTCCATGACGAGGGTAGGCACACACTACCTCACGCCCAGGAACACCTGGGCCAGCATGGCTGGAGGAAGCGAGGACGGGTTCGCAACCTCTGGCTTGGGAGGGAGCTCTTAATCGATTGGTTCTACTTTGGTTTAGACCTCCCTCCAGACTCTGAACTATCGGGAAATACTTTCTGTTACCTCTCTTGAGCGTCCTAATTTGTGCTGTTTTTGTTTAAGCAGCTTCAAGAAACCAATCCACACCTCCCACCAAGTTTGTGCAACTTCCCATCACATCAGACCAGTCTTTTCTGAGTAAGTATCAGATGCCACAAACCCACGCTGGAAGGAGCCGCAGCAAACGCGTCCTCACTAAACTTCCTGACACCCCTGAAACTGTTGGAGGAAGTCAGGCTTTTGTGCGACACACTGAGGTGTGTCCAAAATAAGTGAGGATTTCAAAACTGGGAAAAGATGAGATGACGGGGCAGGAGCAAGAAAAACTAAACCAGTGTGATCCGGTTTCTGTATCAGCCTCTCACACGCGCTGTCCCCTCTAAGACTTACATTGTTTTATGTGTTTGTAGTAACTGCCAGTTTTCTCATTAGCAAAAGTATCTTCACCCCCTTCTAATTTACGTAGAGCATAATTGCTCTCCATGCTCTTTTCCTGTTCCTGGGCAGGGGGATTATTATCCGTATTTTGCTCATCTGAATAATACTGTTCTTCATCCGAAGGCGTCCCATCCGTTCCCTCTGCAAAGGAAAACACGATGACGCCATGGACAGAAAAATATCACTGTTCTTCACTGCTATCTCTGAAATCTTTTCACAATTTGCCACTGATATTTAATAGGTGAATCATGCTGGGTGGTGGCGGCTCAAGCCTTTGATCCCAGAACTTGTGAGGCAGAGGCAGGTGGACCTCTCTGAGTTTGAGCCCAGCCTGGTCTACAGAGTGAGTTCTAGGACAGCCAGAGTTTCAACAGAGAAACCCTGTCTTGAAAATCTCCAATGTAGACTTATCCCTCAGAAAATTACCAGCTGCTGAGTCTCCGTGATCAAGGGTCATCCTTCTGATTGACTGACTTGAAATGTTTACTTACCATCCACGTTGGACTGTTGATTGCTCGTGTTTGGGAGGAAAATCCCGGATAAAAAGATAAGCAATAAAAAATCCATTGGGAAGTTGATGTGATTTATGCAGCAATCTTCTGTCTCCTCAGGGCTTCCTTCTTGTGGCCCTGCAGGCCCACGACTCAGGGGGACATTGTGACATCACGGGCCATGGGAAGCAGAATGCCTGGGAACCCCAGAACTTTGCGACTCTGTCTCCTGGCCATGTCATGTTTGCACTCATGATGCTTTTAGTTTTTAAAAAACAACCTTTAATCCTTTTCTTTGAGAGGAGGCAGATATGTTTCGTAAAATAATGTTAGCTATTGGTTCGTGAACTGTGAACAGTCAGTCTTGTTGGTAATGACATCAAAACTATGGGAAATTTGGGGTTCTGTGTTTAACAACGCCTTATGTCTTGATTGCTGCAAACTGCTAAAAACAAAACAAAACAATAAAGCACAAAAGCAAAAGAAAATAAAAATCTAGTCAGAGAAAGCAAAACTCAAAATTCAATCCAAATGCCTTACAAGTTCTGGCTCATCAGTACTTGAGTATCGTTCTCTACGAGAAACTGTAGTTAACTCATCTCTTTTATTAAGGTGTTTATTTGTAATTTTTTCAATGAGGTGCAACTTTTACTTCACATTTCAGTTGAGAAAATGATTGAATACTTAGCCATTTATAAGGTGACTTCAGCATGAATGTGTTGTGCATGGATTACTTACAGGAAAACGATGTATGAGCAGTAAAGACAAAGAACCGGTGGACATTAGTACAGGATCAGCTAACTCTGAAGTGTGCTTACAACTTCAGTAATTGTGTATGATAATCCCTCCACATTGGCTATTCCTAACCCAAACATAAGCATAACTGTACAAGACATTGTTTGTCTTCAGTGGAGGGAAAGGTCATAAATGAAGTACAAACTGCGGTCCTTCCCTGGTTCCTGGTGATGAGGAGCACAGACTCAGCAGAGTCTAATTGCTTACAAGGACAAAAAAGCAAGAGATAACTTGTCCAAAGGAATGTTGAACAAGCAAGCCATGCTCTTGGCCAAGGTTATGGTCCTCCAAAGGGAAATGATCCCGCATTTAATAATGTTTTTCTTTTAGACTCTCCTGCTCATTTCAGGTAAGAATCAGAAGATGGAAAAGACTGACCTGGCAAGTTTCTAGAGCCCTTTTCTCTGGTGCCTCTCTAACATGCTTCAACACAGGAAATTAGAGAATCGAGAAGCAAACATGCCATAAAACATCTTTGGATGATGTCACTCTCCTATGATGAAATTCTACATATATGGGGGGGATGTCATATAACAGAATCATGTTATACCTGGTGGTACAGGGGAGACAAAGCTGGAGAAACACATTTACCCAAATCTGCCTGCAAATCTTGGCAGGCAGCAAGTGATCTGTGCATTAATGAGCATTTTATTTAGTACAGAAATTCCTAAATTCCAAAAGTCAACTTGGCATTTTGGGGACAGAAATAGAATTTCTTTGGTGTTTTATCATATTTATCTTTCCACTGAGTCCTTTCTGAGTAGCCATTTTTAATTTGGGACAGTCTCTCTACATGGCCCTGGATGTACTGGAACTTCTTATGTTGATCAGTTTGGCCTCAAACTCACAGAGATCATCCTGCCTCTGCCTTCAGAGTGCCACCATTTTTATTTTCTGATGTAACAAACTCCACATGTTACTGAGTTGACAGACTGCAAATATAGCAGGCTATGTAGATTAGACTTCATGAGACTAAATTTGCTTAAACATCAACCTAGTTTCCTCTGACTCAGGATCAGTAGTATTTCAGAACGTATGGAATGATGTAGCAGATTGAGTTGTGTCTGCCTCAGATTTGCAGGTTGAAGTACACGCTCTGTGCGTTTCAAATGTGGCCATGATGAGAACTGAGTTTACTGGCGGGTGGAGGAATCAGTCTGCTGGAGTCCAGGGGAGTGAAGTGGGCAAGCGCTCCTGACATCAAGAAGGACCACCCAGAGGCGTGGCCAGAATTCACCCATGACCTGGGAAGGACCACCTAGAGGTATGATCCACATTTGTGACCTGACCGATCCACAAACGCTGTATTTCCAAACTGTTCTGCTAAATTCTGGTGCAGTGAAATGGCCTACAGAAAAGCTCCCATAATCCACTGGTTTGGGAAATACTTGCTGTAATGCCTTTCTTTAGACAACCATGGCCAGTGCTAGTCTAAGATCTCAAAGGAACTCGAGCGAGAGAATGTTTTAAATGTTTCCATTACGAATGTTACCAGTTTCTGCACAATAAGCTAATCCAATAGGAGCACTTGTGTGTAGACTGCCATGCTGACCAAGAGCATGTTCGCTGCATCAGGCTTACTTTCCAGTGGGCTTAAAAAACCTTGTGTGCATGCATGTGCAGGGATCTGTGTGTTCATGTGCAAGTGTGTGCATGCCTCTGTGTGCGTGTGTGTATGCCTCTGCATGCACGTGTGTGCGCACATGCATCTGTATGCACATGTGCATGTGTGCATGCATGTGTGCATGCATGTGCAGGGATCTGTGTGTTCATGTGCAAGTGTGTGCATGCCTCTGTGTGCGTGTGTGTATGCCTCTGCGTGCACATGTGTGCTACAACGCGCACATGCATCTGTATGCACATGTGCATGTGTGCATGCATGTGCAGGGATCTGTGTGTTCATGTGCAAGTGTGTGCATGCCCATCTGTGGGCTCATGTGCAAATGTGCGCATGCCTCTGTGTGCTCATGTGCATCTGTGTGTTCATGTGCAGGTGTGCGCATGCCTGTGTGCACATGTGCAAGTGTGCACATGCCTGTGTGCACATGTGCATCTGTGTGCGCATGTGCATCTGTGGGCTCATGTGCAAGTGTGCGCATGCCTCTCTGTGCTCATGTGCATGTGTGCACACACATGTGGACGCAGCCAGAGGATAGACTTGGATGTCATCCTCAGAATCACGGCGCACGCCCTTCCTCTGCTGTCTCTCTCTTCTTAAGCCCCTCAGTCCTCACTCTCTTTCTCTCCTCTCTCCCAGGCCTATCTTCCTCTCAATCTATGTTCTTTCTCCTATCCCTCCTCTCTGGTCCTCTCCTCTCTATATCCTTTTTCATCTCTGCTGGTTCTCCTCTCCTGTCTCTTCCCCTCTCCTTTCTATCTCTCTTCTCTTTATTCTTATTCCTCTCTCCCTTGTCTCCTCTCTTCAACATTAACCCTCACCTCTCACTCCCCACTCTCCTCTCCCTTACACTTTCCCTGTTTTCCTTCCCTCTTTCCTCTCCCACTTTCCTGTCCTCCATCTCTCCCCCTCCTCCCTCACCACAGTTGTCTCTCTCCTCACCCATGTAGCTCTCTCCTCTCTCAATCTCTTCATAACCCCACTGTCCTCACTCTCTGCCCCTCTCCTCTCCGCATTCTCTCCTCACCCCCTCTATACTCCCTCCACGCATTCTCACCTCTCAGTCTCTCCTAACCCCTTCCTCTCTCTCCCGGCCCTGTCCACTCTCTTCTATGTCAGCCTCATTCGCCTGCCTTTCTCCTCTCATTCATCCCTCCCTGTCTTCTCTCCCTTTCTCCTCCCTCACCCCTTTCCTTTTTCCCATCTCTCTTTGCTCTGGTCTTTCTCATCTCTCATCCCCCCCACCATCCCTTCACTCCCCCTTCTCTCCTTCCTAACTTCCTAGTCTCCTCATTCAACTTCCTTGCCCTTCTGTCTCCATCTCTCACTGACCTCATTTTTCAGTCTTCCCTCACCTGTCTCCCTCCCCTCTCCTGCGTCTATCCCTCTCTCCTCCTTCCACCCCGTGTTCCCTCTCCTCCGTGACCTTCGTCACTCTCCTCTCTTTCTCCTTCTTGCTGATGTAACGGAGCCTCCTTCTGCACTGTGCATCTGTGTGCCCCAGTGAGCTGCAGTATTCCTAAGAACACGTGACCTGCTGTTCTACTTCTGGTGTATGCAGATCTGCATGAGGACATGTTGTGACTGCACGCTAGGTCACACTGCAGCAGCGGCGAGCCATTCTGTGAGGATGGCACTGTGTGGTGCTTCAGTGACAAGAGGCAGGTGCTGACCTCCAGCTCTTCACACGCAGTGACACACCAGCTTGTCTGTGTGCTCCTGTCTAGTGCCTGAAAGCAGGCTGATGCCATACGTCCATGGGTCCTGCTGCAGTGTCACATGTGTGTGCATTCCTGTGACAGCTGTAGCCTTACACCTATTTCCCTGGTTTACTAGAACATGTGCGTCCTTTACTTGTATTCCCACGTGTCCTGCTTTCTCTGCTCTCCTGTGTAGACAGCTGTTCACAGACATCCCTGTGTCCCAATGTGCTAGTGAGGACATGGTCACACCAATGCTAGGACATCAGTTTGCATAGCTCTACATCTGCAAGAGTATTTCTATGTCTGGCTAGACTGCAGTCATAGTGCTCCCGTGTGATGCTTTGTGTTAGTTCTTATGGTAACTCTGTTACAGAACCCTGTGTGCAGTGCATTAGTGGTACAACCGTTCCTGCTGTTGTACTGTTACTTCCCTTTGCACTGTGTACATCTCCATCCCAGCACATTGCTTTAGCCTTTAAAATGTGTGTGCTGCTGATGGAGTTTGTCAGTGTTCAGACCTGTACAAGCACATTCATCTGCTTTGTTATCAGTGACATCAGTTTATGCTACAGGAACTGCAAAAACATGTTGCATCAATATCAACTTTTCCAAAGAAGCACTTCAGTCGAGCTTTCCACATGGAAGCTTGTGTGGTCTGGATTAGTACCTTCATGTGCGGCAATGCCTAGTATATCCTGCTGTGCTTCTGTCTAGTACTTCCATGGGTACTGCGGTCCTATGCCCAGGACTCCTACTGTAATATAGCACCTGTGTGGTTATCTGTAACAGCACATCTGTGTGTCACTGTCGTCAGTGCACCATGTGTGCTCTACAAGGACACGCACACTCGCTCCTGTGACGTTGAAACCACATGTTCTCCTTCTCTTGTATCTCCAGGTGCTCTGCTGTACTCATGATCCATGTGTACTGCAGTTCACAGACATTCCCGCATCTCTCTCCCTTATCCCTTGTTCTTCTCTTCTAGCTCTCTTTTCCTTTTGCTCTCTCCCCACCATTCATTCCCTGAACCGACCGTTTGCCTTTCAATCAACTCAGATTTCACAGAGACCCAATGAATGACAAACAAGCCAGGGGAGCTGTCCAGGGCTCTCCCCTGGAGTGTGGGTAAAAGCTTCAATCACTGGCCTGCAATGGGAAGTTACAGTTCTGCACAGACTCAATCTGGGGTAGATTTCAGGGGGTACTTCAACCTTCAACTTCTGAGACCTTGTCTCAGAACAATTAGTCTGGGGCCTGGCAAGATGCTCCAGGAGTTAGGAGCACTGCCTGCTGAGGGCCAGGATTGGATTCCCAGCATCCACAAGGAAGTTAACAATCATCTGTAACTCTAGTTCCAGGATATCACATGACCTCTTCTGGCCTCCATAGGGACCACTCACATATGTGGTACCCATACACGCCTGCAGGTAAAACACCCATACACAGAACACAGAAATAAGACTCAAAAAGATTGCAAACAAGAAACACATCACCAACAGAGAGCCTGGAGCAGTTGTTCAGTGGGCATGTGCTTATTGAACAGGCATGAAAACCCAAGTCTGTATCTCCAGAACATCTGTAAACAGCTATATGCTGCAGCACTCACCTTCAGTCAGTACTGGGAAGGCAAAGACAGCTGGGTCTCTGGCCTTGTAGACCAGGCAGTCAAGCTAAACTGGCAAGCGCCAGGTTCAGAAAATCTATCTCAAAAAACAAGGTGAAGAGTAACTGGGGAAGACACATGATATGCCAGCCTGTCTCCATTTTAAGATTAGAAGCCATTTTGTTGTAAGGACAGAATAAGTTGATTTGTTTGATGCAAAATTCAAGCTTAACCGTGCTTTAACCTGTTCCTGGAACTTGACAGCCCCCGCCCCCCACCTTATGGAGTTTGATGTATACCTTGGACATACCCTGATAACATGTTCTGCCAAGTTCCTATATAACCAAGGTTCCTCTGGAAATCCTCGGGAACCCTTTAGCTGTGCGGTTTTGTGAACTATATAACCCCACTGTAGCCTATGTTTGATGTTATTTTCTTGAACCTCACTTTAGGGAGATAGCCCTGACTAATAAAGCTTGACCATGTTGATCAAATAAGGTAATGGCTTTACTCTCATCCAGTGGGGTTAACAGAACCTGGTATTGACATCTCACACACACACAAATACCCAATGTTGACTTCTGACGCACACACACACACACACACACACACACACACACACACACAAATACCCAATGCTGACTTCTGACACACACACACACAAATACCCAATGTTGACTTCTGACACACACACACACACACACACACACACAAATACCCAGTGCTGACTTCTGACGCACGCACACACACACAAATACCCAATGTTGACTTCACACACACACACAAATACCCAGTGCTGACTTCTGACACACACACACAAATACCCAGTGCTGACTTCTGACGCACGCAGCGCACACACACACACACACAAATGCCCATGTTGACTTCTAACACAAATACCCAATGCTGACTTCTGACGCACACAAATACCCAGTGCTGACGCACACACACACTCACCCATGATTCCATTAACATTTTTGAAACTTCAGCATGTGTTTCCAACACATGCTGAATTTTTCTGTATTAACATACTATATTTCAGATCTGTGATCATTTTTTTTTATCTTTCTTTTGCTTTATAAGATATATTTTTTGTGTGCGCATGCCAAATAATAAACTCTTCATAAAATTAATAGTAACTCTTGTGACTGGCTGTCTTACTGTGGGAGATGAGAAGGTCTGGTAATCTTACCTGTCCAGTGAGTGGCTGACCCAGTCACTCTTCCTGATGTGGACACCATGGGCAGCTCAACTGGGCAAAATAACCTTATCAAATGCTTTTGTCATTGATTAGTTAGTTATTCCTGCGGTGCTACTGAGTTCATAACAATTGCTAATATTCCTATTTTTTTCTCTTTGTCCAATATTTTCTTTGCAGAAGTCTGTCTTTGGCCAGATTGGGTTGCTGAAAGAACATCCTATTATCAATCTATCAAAAGACGAGGGTCTTTGTCCTTTAGCTGCACAATAAATCAAAACACACTTTACACCTGTAAACTGACCTAGAAACAATCAGCAGTTCAAGACCAGCCTCAATCACAAAGAGCTTGAGACCACTCTTGCATTCAGGAGACCCTGTCTCGAAAAATCCAAAGCTAGAGGGGGTATGGTAGCACATGCTTTTAATCCCAAGTCCTGAAAAGAGGCAGGCAGAGCTCTCTGAGTTCCAGGCCAGCAAGAGCTACAACAATACTTTTTAAAATTTCCTTATATGCTCATTTGAGAATTCTGGAAATACTAATAATAACACAAATTGGGGTTTTCTTGAACCGAGATGGATCTTGTTGCATTACCCAGGCTGGTCTCAAACTTATGTGCTTAAGGTATGCCCTGCCTCTGCTCAAGGGTAGAGAGCTTGCCTAGCATGCACAGATTCCTGAAGACACTCATTGGGCAGCCAGTCCAGCCAACCAGTGAGAGCTGGTGCAGAGAGAGACCTTGTCTCAAAAGATAAGGCAAAGCCCGATCCAGGAAGACAACCAGCTTCAACATCCAGCTTACATGTGCATAATTTGCATGGACACCTGAAAACACAAACACACACACACACACACACACACACACACACACACACACAGAGTACAGAACGTAAGAAAGTTAGTTTTCTCCTTCTACCCTATGGGTTTCATGGGTTGAATTTAGGTCACCCGGCTTGGGGGCAGACACCTTTATCTTGTTGGCTCCCTCTGCCTATATCTTAAAGTGTTTCCCTACTTTACACGTGAGGTTCTGCTGCTTAGTTATGTGTTTTGGACAGTGGTTCTCAACCTTCTTAATGCTGCAACCTTTTAATACAGTTCCTCATGTTGTAGTCACCCGCCAACCATAGAATTGTGTTCATTGCTACTTTTTAACTGTCATAATGTAAATACCTGGTACGTAGATGGTCTCAGCGTCCCCGTTGAAAGGGTGTTTGGCTCCCATGGGGCCGCAACCCACAGGCTGAGAACCTGCTTTAGGAGTTCTGCACAGCGGGAGGGCACCAGCCTCCCGTTAGGATGACGCTTCTGCTGGCAAGAGGACTGTGCTGGGATGTGTTCTGTGTAAGTGCCTTCAAGAGTCCATTTACCTGGAAACCATTTGTCTGGCGTGTGAATGTTCCTAACAGCTTCCTGGTGTCAAGAGGCAGTAGAAGCCATAGTGGTCACTGCAGAAGTAGTAAAGCTTTAATTCCAACAGGCCCTCTTAGTAGCCTCGGGGATTCCAATTTTGCCAGTTGGTTAGTTTGGATTACCTGATCATCATTCCTGGCAGCCTGGACCGGAAACCAAACCCTTACATCCTTAGGCGAGTATCCAAATCCTCTACATGAAATACCGACAGTTGTTTGTCTCCCACATCCAGACCTTACTGATATATTCAAATGGAATGCTAACAGCCTCATTAATAAAGATACTAATAATAGCAACAACAGCGTCAGCTAACACAAGTGCCTGCCCCATTGTAGGCAGTGTGTTGTTTGCATGTGTTAACTTATGTACTCTTTGCAGTAGCCTGGAGCTAGGTACTCCTAACTCATGGAGTTAGCCGCTCCAAGAAGACAAAGGAAGATGGAATTCTCAATGGAAGATGACATCTGGACCAGTCAGGAGGTATCTTAGATGTCTTCTCTGATTCTCCCACTAGAGCCAGGCCTGGCCCCTTGCTCTCTAACATTCTAAAACGGCTTCTTTAGTTACTCATATTAAACTATTACAATCCATCATTAAGGTATGACTCTAGGCTGGTGTTTTAATAAGGGTAATACAGAAATTAAAGATATTATCTTGTTTTATATAAAATGTGTAATTTCTTACATGCTAGGGAAAAAACTGGAAAGTCCAAAATCAGTTAAACCAATTTTGATACTGATTTTTAAGGTGAGATTTTGGCTTTCTATTTATTTAAACAGTATTTCATGTGTAGGGCAGTGCTGGCGCACACCTTTGATCCCAGCACTTGGGAGGCAGAGGCAGGTGGATCTCTGTGTGTTCAAGGCCAGCCTAGTCTACAGAGCGAGTTCCACGACAACCAGAGTTATGACAGGGAAACCCTGTCTCAAAAAACAAAATTACGTGCGTGTGTATCAGCATTTACATGGCGCATGTGTGGTAGGTTGGAGGGCGATCTGCAGGAGTTGGTTCTCTTTCCACATGGAACAGAACTGGAGTTGTCAGCAGATGCCTTCACCACTATTACCTCACTGGCCTCTACTTGAGTGGGCTGGTAGCATGTTGCTTTCTTAATTACCACCCTCATATACACTCTCATATATACTCTCTGAGCAAAGTATTTTCAGTTTTTACCTCCATTTATGCTAAGGCCACTTTTATCTGCAACATCTTCTCCTAAGTATCACATAATCAAACCCTGCCAGATAGGCTTCCAAAGGCACTGATCTTACAGCTCCCAGTCCAGAGAATTCTTCTCTACCCGGAGCCTATCTACAGGCTCTTCATAGCCAATTGCAGCTTGTTTATTTTCTCACTAATCAGGAGACTGGGTTCTTGTGGGAAAAAGTAAGATTTACTGATCTTTGTGTCCCTGACCGTGCAGTGTAAGAAATGTTCAACTAACCCAAGCTAGATGAATGCGACTGTGGTGTCTGAATATTCTTGAATGGCCACAGGCTCATATATTACATACCTGGTCTCCATTGGTGGAACTGTCTGGGAAGGATTAGGTGTGACCTTGTCAGAGGAGCTGACTCTGAGGAACGGGCTTCAAGGTTCCCAGTTAGCTCTGTGCCTTCTGCTTGGGGATGAGGGATGTGCGCTCCCAGCTACTGCTCCAATGCCACGCTCTCTGGCATGATGGTCGTGGACCCTCTGAAGTGTGAACCCCAAATTAAATGCTCTCCTCTGTAAGTTGCCTCAGTCGTGGTGCCTGTCACAGCAATGAAAAGGTTCTAAGACAAAGCCTTCTTTTGTAATTCAAGGCCTATGTTGCTATTAATTTACAAAGACACCAAAACCCAACTCCTGTATTTTTAATTTTTTACTTACATGGACTTGGCAGCATGTTTCTGTTTAGCTTTCACTGGAAGATGCCTCAAAGCTTACAACCGGGTACTTTTAATATGTCACAAGTAAGTATGGAGAGATGAGTTTATATTGGGGGAAAATCTTGCATAATTCTACAAACACTGATATTTACAATGTTCTTTAATGTAGATATATACAACACAGAATAACATTTAAATGTACAAAATAGTTTTAAATCATTATAGTTATAGAACACTGTAAAATGCAAACTATTAAAAAAAATCACAAAATTGCTAATATTGAGGGAGAACAGCGACAAGTTCATAAACTGTCATGCAATACCTTCTATACAGCCTAACTGTGCGGGTCAACTCCACTCATTAAAGACAAATGACTCATCTACATAAATCATGCCAAAACCTAATTACAGTTTTCTGACTCGTATGTTAAAGCAGACAATTTTGTCTTGTATTAAAAACAGGGTCTTACCATGTAGTCCCCTTCCTGGAACAAATTATGTAGACCAGGCTGGCCTCCAACTCTGCTTCTTATTTCTCAGATTAAAGGTATGTGCCACCACATACAGCTCAATTTTGTGATAATATATGAAACAGGAATATGAACCGTGAAAACATTTAACTGACTTATGAACTCATGAAAGCTACTAGGAAACTTCAGAGACAACAAACCAGGAACTTTCCCTGGAATTCACATGAATATACGACAGAAACACCAGAGGAGGAAAATAAAAGCCACCCAAGTGCTGTGAATAATTTCGCCTCTGAAGTTTAGTTTCTTTAGAACCCTTTAAGTCCTTCTTGGATGCTTTTATTTAGTCCTGGTTTAGTGGGGTCAATAGGGAGTAAGGCAGCTTAGAAGAAAAAGCAGAAAGCAAAATAACAGGAAATGAATCATTTTAGAAAAGGTCAGGGAATAACCCAAGTATATTACATTATACTCCTGTGATTTTTCTGGGCATACAACAAAATATATTGTCATTATTAACGGGCATTATTAAAGAGTGGGAAACTGGAGATACAGATCAAATTTATTAAACTTAATGCTGATAGAGTATATGCTTATCAAAATGCGTGTGCTGTTCTTTGTGCTTCTGTGAAGGTACTTTTTCTTCATGTCATACCATGTGACACTAGATTAAGTCTTGGCGGGAGACGTGAGAGTAGAAAAAAAATCTGGGTGACTGGCTCTACAACTCTGAGAAAAGCACCTGGGAAGTCTGCCGAAGATTGTCGAAGAGTGTGGCTCAGGCAGGTGCTCAGCCAGATGGCTTCTGCTGTCACAGAATGGAGCATGACTGTCAGCTTCTCCAGCTCACTCCACCAGGATGCAGCAATGCGCATGGGAAAAAACTCAACTAAAGAGCAGGATGACTTGGACTGGCATGAGGAGGCTGAAGAGGCTGAATGCACTTACAGCCTACATGTCACCACCTCACTACCCCTGGGGTTCGTTTACCTGGAACTGTCTGCTGAGAAGCCTGGGCCAGCACTAAACAGCTGCAGGGAAATCTGAAAGGGTCTGTTCATCACTTTCAGTAAATGAGAAAAATATCTTATACCTATGAGCCACGGTGAGGATGGATGAATCAAAAAGCCCGAGAGAAAAGAAGAAAGAAAGGTACTTCACCTTGCAAGGTCTGGCAAAATAGGAGCAGAATAAAAATGTCTACCTATTGACTTTTAACAAACGTCTCCCCTCTCTCTCTCTCTAAGAAAGAATGGTGCTAGTCAATACTCTGAATCCTGGCTCAGATGGGAAAGAATGAAGTGCGGACATGCAGGCCTCTGACAGTGGGAGCTGCAGTGCTGCTGGGTAGAGGGCAACAGATAACCTAGAGGTGGCGGTGAGGACAGAGAACACCACCCACATTTTCCAACCACACCTTCAGGACACAGGCAGGGCAAACCACCTTCTAGGCAGTGTCTCAGACTCAGTATTTTGAAGGGCATGTAACAAATGTTTTACTTAATTTTATTAGGAAAAATAATCTAAGTTTTAGATTAAAGGAATATTTTAATAAAAAATACTGTCATTTTATACAAACACAATTATAAAATGTAATTTTAAATTTTGTATGGAAGAGGTCTGAGTGGGCAAAAGTGCTTAGTACCTAAAAACCTCCTGAGATTTGGGCACGGGTCAAACCCACTCTGGGAACATGAGCTCCCAGCCATTTAAAAGGACTGGTGAAGAGTGGTTTTAGTTAAACAAAGGCCAGGGGGCTTTGCCTTGCAGGTCTTGTTTCAGTGATTTTGCTTTCTTATATTATTTTTGAAGAACACTAAGTCTAATATAGAAGTACTATTATTAACTTTTCTTAGCCAACTCAGAACAAGAAACAAAATTTAAGCTCATTATTTTATAGCTGTATGCACCAATCAGAACAAAGAACTCAGGATGAAGGGACTCAGGTGTCTCTGGGTCCTCCACTTCTGCAAACATTACTAGAATGGACTTTTCCTTTGGAGCCTGCTTCACAAACATCTGTGTTACATGCTCCCTTGGTTCCAGACTCATCTGTGCTTCTTTAAGGCCTGGCTCGAACTATTCTCAGGAGGACTAGGTTAGCGATGCCAGCATAGAGGCCATTTGCAGTTGCCAAAGCATGCAGACATCATGACAAGAAAAAAGAAGGCAGCGTGGAGAATGGATAGGAGACAAAAGGAGATAAACTATGAACCTGAATGTTCTAAAGTTACGCTGTTAAAAATTGGTAAAGAATTTAGCTCTGTGTTAACTATTTTCTGAATAGTAGTTTGAGATATTGCGATAACTTTTATACTTCTCTGTATTTAAAAATATTTCATAAGATAAACTATAAAATGTATCCTTTAGCCAGAAAAACAGACCCTCAATAGTTGCTTAAAACATGTTCTCAAGGCCCTACAGTCTGACTACTGCCATCCTTAAGTCCTTACAGTGTAGCTCAGGGTAGTGAATACAGTTAATCACAGGCATGTGAAAAGTCCAGATTTGAGAAAGAAATTTTAACAATTCAACAATATTCAAGGGAAACACCAATAAAGAAAGCTAGTCCAGTATCTATTTCTAGGGCCTGTTCCAACAGTCTGTAAAGCGAGAGGCGAGGAGGAAGGCAGGCACAGAGGAATGAATTGCTACTGACTTCATACCCTGGAGTTGAAGAAACACGAAGTTCTAAAATTCAGCTCTGTGAATTTCAACTGAGGAAGAGTTCAGAGAGATGTGATTGGTCCAAGGTCATGTGCCAAAGCTGGCACAAGAATTAGGTTGAGAGCTCAGGATTTCTGACTTTTGCTCCGGAGTTCTTACACTTCCAGACTTTAAGGGGATTTTACAAGTATGTTTCATACTTAAATGGAAAAAACTACTAGCGTTCTTTAAAATACACACATTAATTTGGGAACTGTACAATCTGAAGTCCCAAAGGAACAGCGCATTGAAAGATAAAATCAGAGCTGGAGTAGCACTGGCAGGTTAGATTAGCCTCAGCTTTACAAAGAAAGCTTGGCCCAGAGAACGCAAACTCTGTTTCTTCAAGTCACACAGCCGAAGTCAGAGTTGGGCCACCTGAGGCTGTGCAGCCACTCCATCCAGGGCTGCTTTCTTCTTTGGGTACAACTGAAACAGGAAAAAAAAAAATTAAACTCACAATTCCGTTTCAATAAAACAAAACTGTCACCAATATAAACCCCAGTTCTCCAGCTAACAGAAATAGTCACTAACTGGTCCTTTACATCAAAAAAGTTTATTAACCTCCATTTCATAATCAGAAAAGTACATGAAACTGGGTTAAATATGAAAGCAGTAGATGGTATCTTTTTGTTTCTAAAACTTCAAATCTGACTTATTTATGCTTTTTTTGTCATCTCTTTCTCTTGACAGTAGGGGAAAGAGCTAGGTTGAGGATTACATTACCAAGTCTAGTTACATGGTCTCTTAGCACACATCACTGTATGACTGGACAGAGTTGGAGCTAATTACTTCATTTGTGAAATTCACCTAGAATATTTAAATGGCTGAGAAGGTTAACTATCTTACAGTACAGTGCTACACCATGAAACTGAAGCAAACACATAGGACTTAAAACTGGTTACTCTCCTCTTTGGTCTTCTGCTGAATGTTTTTGTGTAGGTACTCTGTAGCATGGTGCTAGATTTATCAGTCAGAAGCTCTCAACTACATTAACTCACTCTGTGAATCCAAGTAACACATGTATCTCACCACCAGATCACATGAGAATAAACAAGGTGTACGTTACAAGGTAAGATGCTAAGATAAAAATTAACACTACGTCAGAGAAGAAGCAGAACTTCGACAGGCTCTGCCCATCAAGCCGCACACGAGTAGAGTAGAACACTGCTCACACTTCTTAGTCTGCACTGCTTAAGACAGAAGAAATTGATACTTTCATCACCACTACGTGAGAAAAGCCTAACTCTCTTCCTTTTCACAATATTTATACGAGAAGTATAGAATTTTATGGATTAAAAGAAAAAATACGTAAGTTGTACTGCTTTAAAATCTCAATTATTTATAGTCCCATGCCAAGATTAGAATGTCTTACTTTAAAATAATTACATGAACAGCTCCTTCGTACAGGTCTCTTCAGACAGTCCATTTTCTTCTTTGCTTTTGTAATCGGAAAGGAACAAATTTTCTATTTGAGTCAAGAATTCCTCAGTGACGAAACAATTGGCTATGTTGCTTAGTGTTTTCCTTAAACACTCCAAAAGCTAAACGAAAAAAATTGTTTATATTTAAATACTTAGTATTAAGAGGGCTTGCATAACTGTCACTCTTTCTTTTCAAACCTCAGATTTCCTTATAGTCAAATGAGAAAGAAGCATGCCCTCAACAGCCCCAGCCAGGAGCACTGGAACCGCTGCTGAAGTAAGCTTAGCTCCTGTGTAACTCCACAAAAAACAAACCACGTGCCAGGAATGCTCGCTGCTTTGGATAAATCTGTGACTTTGCCCTCTTTAGCAGTGCCATTTACAGAGCCAAATAATCTTTAAAGATTTACAAATAAACAAACAAGAACAACAAAGCACATAACTGTGTCTAGGGACAGAGGATGTGCCTGGTGACAGTGTGCAAGGCACAAACGTGAGCTGTAGCACCAGAAACAAGAAACAGAGAAGGGGAACAAAAAAGAACTAAGCATACAGTTCTCTGTTGTGGAAGTTCATTTTTAGTCATTATACAATAATTGTTTCGTGTACTGTTGGGGGAGGGGTTGCCTAGGCCTTGGCATTTTGTATTGTCTGCAGGTGTTGGATTTATGTGGGGTATGTTTGATTGCTTATGATCTGCATGTGCTATCAGTAGAACACCAGAGGAGTTCTGAATCAATAAAAACACCTGATCTTGGATGCTCAGGTTTCCACTGTCCAGTATGGTTCTGGACAGGATGGTGGTTCCCTCTGCTGTCTGGCAGGATTTACATCTATGAAAATGCCTCCATGTAGTCCTTGTTGAGTAGCCACAGCAGCAATGTACTACAACAGTTCCTGGCCTATTTTCGGGGAGATGTACACATTGTGCTTTCAGTAGTACATAGGAAAAAGTAGCAAAAAGAGCTTACTGTGTTTACTTTCTCAGAATATTCCCAAATGACTAAAACAAAATAAACCAAAAATGTTGTCAGTCTATTCATCTTATCCAGGGGTGGAAAAAAGAAAAAAAAAAAATCTAAACCTTTATTTCACAAGTTCAAAGTTAAAGCAAAATGACCATTTAAATTTAAATTAGATTTACACTATATTTCTTAAAAATGGCCAACTGTTATGTTTAACAGAGAAACATGGTACTTATGAATTGTAAAGAAATATAAAAGGTTCTTCATTGTACACAGTAATAATCTGCTAAGAAATCTATCAGTCAATACCGACAAATGTATTCCAAAATAGTATTATTTCTATGTATATACTTTGCCAATAAAACACAGGAAAACACACTAAGATGACCAGCTTTGGAATCTGAATAATGAAACCAATTAAAAATGAAGGCAGCTTACTTTCTGCAAACAAGTTAGGTCAGAATCCCGACGAAATAGTCTATCCATAGGGACGCTGCTACAGGAAGAAATTTAAAAAGAAACTGATGAAACAAATATACAACTGGCTGTGTCATAAGCTGTCACATAAGATGTCACCAGACATCAGGATTCTATATTTAACCCGGGTTTGCTTCCTCTGATTCAATTAACGAAAAAGACTGCAAATGTGGGGCCTTCACAAACCACACACATACCTATGTGAAAGTCTGTATTTTTCAATTATCCATCTTGTTTTTTCAAACACTAATTCCCACTGAGGTTCTTCTAACATCTGTTGTACTTCAAATTTGTAAGGTAAACCTAGAGAAGTATAAAGAAGCATATTTACATCAAATATTTCTCTAATCTCTTAAATAAAATTATCTTCAGCGTTTTTAGATCATAGCTTGGCAGACCAACTTAACAGCTCTTTAAACACACATTCATCAGGTATTTACTGCCTGATTGTACTTGTGCCTTCAAGGATGTTAATGCTAATTACTAATTAATGTTATTACAAGCACCCTTTTCTGACAGTTCCGTGAAGGCAAGATGTCAGCAACATGTCATGTCATCCAAGCCGAGAGATCTTCTGAGCGGGAAAGGCAATGTTAGAACAAACTGGGACTGTTCTCAGCCAAGCAAGGCACAGGACCTTTCTAGAATACAAGTCTTCAACAATGCTGCACCCAGCAGGCAGCCTTTCTACTTTAAATTGAGAAAACTACCAGGCATTCAGACTAGAAAGTGGCACTTTAACAATAAAATGCAGGTCTGCCTAACTGTCAATACACTATCAAAGAGGTGTTTGTTGCTGTTGAGTCTTTCCTCAGGTGTTTGGGGGAGAAAGGGGCAGCAAGTCTGAGGATGAGTGTTTCTCTTCGTTTTTTCAATTCTCTTCCCCTCCCTTCTGTTTCTCTCCTCTAACAACTTAAGAGCAATGACACATACTCCAGGGCCACTAGGCAAGCTTCATTTGTGCAGGCAATACCTGGCACACCTGGGCTCTCTGCAAAGCACAGCTGCCAGCTCTCCTAACTACTGAAATCCTGTGCACGCTAGACCCTAACTACCTACTGAAATCCTGTGCATGCTAGAACTACCACAAGCAACACTGGCAATCTTTTCAAGTTCTGACTCGGTGAACAAGGTCATTTTTCTTCTCATTAACAGAAGCAGCAGAGGCAAATGAGAGTGTAAGTCCACGGTGAAATATCAGTGAATGTCAGAGTCAGGCTCTAAAACAGTTGAGTAATTTCTATTCTTAGAGCTAAGAGTGCAAATACTGCAGTTTTAGGTAGGGCTGACAGAAAGCATACACATGTATGATTAACAATAACTCTATTAAATAAAGGCACCAAAGTAAAAGTTGCCTTTCATTCAGAATATTCGTATCCACTAGTTTTCAGAAGAAAACTAATCTCTAAGCATGTTCTCTAACTGACCAAAGTACAGAAGATGCTTAGCTAGTAGAGACATTCTGAAGGTACAGCTTAGGTTAGAATCACAGATTCTCAAAGCTTCTAGACAGCCTCAACTCTTTTACCGGATGGTTTTCAAAAATGTTAAGCAAATGACTCAAAGCGCACAGGCCCATGTTCTAATACACAGTGCTAACAACACGCAAGTCATTCAGGGCAACTCTGCCCAGCACAACCCTGCAAGGTTGGTGGACTGACCATCTGTGTGCTGTCTAACAGCAGCTCATTCCTCCCAGTGGCTGTCTCCTGCCTGCTAGCTTCTTCACAAACACACGCTATCTATACTTTGCAAATTGCTTGAGGGGCATCTCCCACACCTCCCTGGGGTTCACTCTGAAGCAGGGCAGCAGGCTGCTCTCTGGCCGCCTCACCTCTACTGCATTCACTCAGCTTTGCCAGGCCTGGTTAGGTTTCTCTCCTCCCAGTCAGTAAGGTATGGCACTTTGGGCTCAACTGATTTGTTTCCCATCTTTTAGCAACCATCTTCCTTCACAGACTGAGTCATATCCTAAGTAATGCTAAATAAGTACTATTAAATAAATATCCTAAATAAGTACTACTGTTTTGTGTATTTTACCTACTGTTTTGGTTGCTTCAAAAAAGTCCTCATACTTCATTTTGGCCAAAAGCAGAATTACATAAATTTTAAATTATTTAATTCTAATGAATTTAAACTTTAATAGTCACATGCATCCAGTATCAACTATATTAGATATGATTGAAATAGATGCTCATAACCAAACTCAGAAGAATGAGATATGGCTTAGAGTGAAGACAACTTTATTGTGATGTTTTTTCTTTTATAATTTTTATAAATTGTAGTTAAGCTGAAGAATTATGTGTATTATGTGCTGTACTCAGCAGGGCATTCAGGGCTACTACTGATATTGTTCATTCAATAAAAATTCCCAGTGTTGATTAGTTGGTACTAGAGATACAAAGACAAGAAGTATATTGCATTAAGAGACAAAGTAGCCATTAAGGCAGGAAGGGTATTGCAGATTTATAAAAAAGATTCATTAATAGTAACAGTGCTGACAAGTCTTTACAAGTACAGTGCATCAAGAAAGATAATTAAGAATGAAGAGAGATGAATTATTAAGCAAACACTCATTTAGCATCTACTTTACCCAGGCGCCCCGCTGGAAGCTGAGTAGGAAAGCAAGTACAATACAGTAATGTGGTGGCAAAGGTGCCATGGTCACAGAAAGGGGACACTGCAAGTGCAGCCAGGACAGAGCAGCATCAGGAAAGTTGGGCCCCAATCACGTTTTCCCATCAGTTTCTTCCTGCCCTCCTTAAGTCTACTGCATTAATTCCTGTGTACACACAGCTGACTGGACAACCACAAGAGACACACAGGGGACACACCCCACAGAAGCCGAGCTGGGTGATGGCTATGCCACACTAATTCTTCAAGGCAGATGGAACTTAAGAGATCTGAGGTCAGTCTGTCTTTAAGTGATGGAAAGTTAGAGCAATGTTTTTTTTTTGTCCTTATTTGCATGCCACAGCAGAAAGTAAGGTTAGTTATGAAAATATTTTCATGAGGACAGGATTGTGTTTTGTGTACTACAATGCTTCCAGGGCCCAGCATACACACTGCATATGCATGCAATGCTTCCAGTGTCCATCATGTCCCCTGTCTGCAACACAGTGTCTCCAGTGCCCAGCATACACACTGCCTGCTCTAACATTTCTCCACCCTTTCATCCTTTTATCTAAGGCCACGGTTAACACTACAATGAAAGGAGAGACGGTTGGTTTAAGTAAGTGGCATGCAACAAGTCCTTGGCTGATACACAAACTTTCTCATCAGGTATAAGTTGTTTGCTGTGAGGGTAAGGGTAGTAAGAAGTTATTATTGCTGGCAACTTACGATAGGCACCATCAGGGCTAACCTCTTCACTTATAACCAAGCAGGTAATCTGGGAATATGGCAAAGGATTACTTCGATTGTATGGACTAACAATCATTCCAATGAACTTTGCTCCTCCTCTGGAGAAGTAGCTCTGCAATGATAAGGAAAATACAATTAATTTCAACATAGCTAATTGGAGAAAAGAAGAAAAGGGCCCTATAGGAACATCAGCGACTGAACAAAGGCCTTAGGTTCACTTCAGGACCAAACTGTTCACCTTCATCACATCATTGGGTCCTCAAATGTCTCAGCATGCCCAGGGGTGGGGGGTCATGGCTTAGTATGTAAGAGTAGATGCCATACAAGGATAAGAACCAGGGTTTCCCCACTCAGAATCCACATAAGCCTGGCGTGACCAGTCATGTGCACCTGCAGTCTGTAGCCCTAGGGCTAGGGAGGGGAAGGGAGACAGGAGGGCTGCTGAGTACCAAGATGGGAAGTCTCAAAACAGGGCACAGAACATTCTCCTCCGGCTCATGCGGTGCACATAAGAGTGTGCATGGACACACACACACACACACACACACACACACACACACAGGCACATAGGATTAAGAAGACAACAAAAGTCTCACATATATTAGTTAGGTATGGAGGGACACAACTAGCTCAGAACTCAAGAAGCTGAGATAAGATGGCGAATTATCCCATGTTCCAGGCCAGCCTGAGCCCACAGAGTAAAAGTCTTTGTAAAACAAAACAAAACACATAGCACAAATATGTTCACATACTATAATGTAAAATCATGATTGTAATTCTTATTAACATGGCAGTAACTTACAAATAAACATTAAACATAAAATCCAATAAAAATAAAACTTTGTTTTTCCCCAGAGATATATCGATGCTTCCAACTATGGCAATTATACCAAGTCTTTGTCAATTTTTTTTAAAGATTCTAGACGTTTCCTATACAAAAAGAACAATCCCTATCTATATTCAACTGCTGACCTTCCAAATGCTTACTGATGTAATCAGGGGGAAAAAGCAAATTATTTCAAAACTGCAGATGTAAACTGTTAGAAATGTAAAACTAAACCTGGGCAGTGGTGATGCACATCTTTGATCCCAGCACTAAGGAGGCAGAGGCAGGTGGATCTCTGAGCTCCAAGCCAGGCTGGTCTACACAGAGAAACCCTGTCTCGCAACAAAACAAAACAAAAAACAAACAAGAAAAGAGAGAGAGAAAAAAATGTAAAACTAAGAATAACTGATGTTTTTATTTCGTAGAAATCGACAAGAGGATGTGTGATAATTTACAGGACGTGTGTACATAGCACTATAGACACACCTGATACTTGGCTTGCGTGTCAATATCCCGTAAAGAAGGGTCAGGGTCAAAGGCAGGATGAGAATGGTACCAGCCGATAACGCTGTAGCCTCTGAGAGCCAAGGCTTCTGAGGCCTGAGTCTGCGACACAGGATCCATCTCGCACTGCAGTCCCGTACTCAGACTGTTACACGGTTCTGCCGCACATACCTGTAAAGGGTCACCCTCACATGATTACAGTGAAATCTGATTGCTTCTATATTAGCCAAATAAACTCCAAAAGGATGACAGTAGGTCAGGAACTTTTCCAATCTGAAGGTCATGACAGTGGTTAACTTTCCAGGTTGCATCATAATGTCTACCCAGAGGCATTTTCAACAATTCCTATTACATATGAAAGTAATTTCAGCAGAATGATGCATAGTAGCTTTTACCCACAAGCACTAGAATACAGTACTGTCCTTAGTTGTAGCTTTCCACTGGTGAAGGCAGTAGGTAGCCACGGCTGGCAGAATCCTCTCCCTCTTGAGAGGAGACAGGTGCTCAGTATACGGAATGCTCAGTCACTTGGGAATGCATAACTTTGTACACTTGCTCACTCTCATTCATACAGATAAAATCAACACTTTGATTATATTTTCTGAATTCTATAAAATATTTGGTATGGTAAGACTTGTTAACTAAAACATTTTAAAAAGAAGACTTACTTCAACAGTCTTATCAGCTTCTGAGTATCTTCCTCCCAACAGCCCAATCACCTCGGCCACAGACACGTGAGCATGCTAAAAGAAACACCCAGGCAGACTCAGACCAAGTACACAGAAAGTCCCGACCAACTCACTACCCCAGGACAGGGCTGTCAATGCAGTAACTGCTGTAAAGAAGCAGAGCAGGGAGCCAGCGCTGGGCTCAATGCAGGGGACTCAGACTTCTGTGCCTTTCCTGCACCTAAGAAGCTCTGAACCGGACACTAGAAGATGGAACATGTTCACTTAAAAAGGAAGACACCATTTGTATTCTAAGGACACAAAGTAAGTCACTCTAGACCCTTCTGTAGAAAACCACCACAAACACAAACAACTGTGAGAGGTGACTACAGGTAGTAAAGTACAAACAAGGAACCTCGCACTTTAGACTAGTGGAGTTTCAGTCATCTACCCGCAGCAGACATGGGACATTAGAATATGGAATGAAGAGTTAATGATGGAAACAATCTGCAAAACTCACATAAATTTATTTTTTCTAAATTATGGAAACACGCAATCCTCTAGCTTTCCTTCAAAGGAAAAGACTATTTTCAGATTCCCTGTAAGAGAATAGGTAAACTCTGAAATACAAATCTTTCACTTTCCCTTAGGCCTACAAAACAATGAATAAGTGCCAAAAGAGAAAGCAGAACCACGTGAAGCACAAGCCGTCCTTACCAAATCCATTATTAAAAGTGCTTCTGAAGCCACTTTCACCTGAAACGGCGCCTGAAATACACAAAGGAGGAGTGTTGTTGTTCCAGTTGTCTCCCCAACTGGAATAGCCACCCTTTCCCCCTTACCCACGCCAACCAGTTCTCACCACTAATCAAAGTTCCGTGCAAACTAGATGGATACCAACTCTGCTTCAAAGCCCAGCAGGAAGCTACTCGCTCCCCTATTGTCTGCGTGACCCATTCACCTGATCCTCACCACACCCTGCCATGTCCGACTCATTCACACACATCGTCACACACACGAATAATGAGCAAGATTTCCCATCTGACAGGGGCATTATTTATGATCACTCACTGACAACAAATACCTGCTTTTCTTCATTGAAAAAATTGCAAGGTATCAGTTGGAAGGGATCAAGTGAGCTGAAAAAGAAAAAAATATATATAGTATCAAGGAAAGCGAGAAAAAGTATTATTTACTAATTTGAGAATTCATCAATAATATAAACCAAACTTTGGCCTGTATGAAGAAATTAGGCCAAGAGAATGGCTTATAAGGAGCTCCTCGCTCCGTTAGACTTGACAGGAAGCAGGATCTCCAAGACAAAGTGACTCTGTTGTCTTAATTTCTTTTAGCAACTCAAGGAGCACGGTGAACAGACACAGTTCTTTAACTTAAAGCAGATTTTTCCTGACATGACACCTGACAGAAAGTTCAATTAAGAAGTTTCTCAAAAAAACAAAAACAAAAACAAAACAACTTGCCAGGGTGAGTGTTGGGATGTATGCCTTTAATCCCACTACTCGGGAGGCACAGGGGAGCTCGTCTACACGGTGAGCTCCAGGTGAACCAGGGATACATACTGAGACCGCCTCAAAGGAAAAACACACACCAACACTTGTCAGTATCAGACTGGATCCACGACAGTGGGGATTCAATAAATACTTTTTAAATTCAGGAGTAACTAACAAGTGTATTAACAAATTAATGCAAACAGAAAGCCCCATGGTATTATTTCACAATGTAAAGAGATGGAGAGGGAATCTAAGCAAGGCTAGATACAAAAGCACGTGAAAACCAGAAATACTAAGAAAGGCTTTGATCACTAAAATCTGAATTTTGAAAAAAATAGCAAAACAATTTTTTAAATTTAATTTTTTTTTTTAAGATTTATAAAGTTTTACTTTATGTGCATCAGTGTCTTATCTGAACGTAGATATGACTACCACGGGTGTACATGGTGCCCATGAAGGGCCAAAAGAGTACCATGTACCCTGGGACTAGATTTATGGATGGATGTGAGCCACCACGTAGGTGCTGAACGTAGGTCCTTTGCAAGAGTAGTAAGTGCTCCTAACCACTGAGCTGTATCCCAGTCAAAAATGTTTCTTTTAAGACAACTTGGGAAGAGTAGCTTGTGGGTTCCCATCTGACAAAGTCTGTGAGGATACTTTGTTTTTCCAGGCTTGTGCCTCAGGGCCCAAAACATGTAGACACTTAAAAATGGAATAAAGAAGATCTTTAAATTAACAGAGTAAAAAAGAAGGTACGGAAGACGGCACATGTTGCAATCCTAGCACTTGGGAGGCTGGAGCAGGAGGATCAGTAGTTCAAGGTCACCCCCAGCTGCTGGGGCCACACTGGGGTACACTGGAGAAATGGCTTGGAGGGTGAGATCACTGGCTGCTCTTCCTGAAGACCAAGGTTTGATTCCCCGTGCCCACATGGCTCACAAACATCTGTAACTCCAGTCCCAGGGGACCCAACACTCTTCTAGCCTTCAACATTACCAGGCATGCACATAAATATATGTAGATAAGACACCTATACACATAAGAAAACAAAACAAACAAACAACAAAATGTAAACACAGTCTGGACAGACTAGAAGTGGGACTGTTGAAGAGAAAAAAGACTGAAGGATGTCTCTTGACTTGGCCTGAAAAAGACAGGAGCGGGCTGATGTTTCTTGTAGGGCTGCGGAGGATGGCAGTGATTAGAGAGCTACAGAGACACTGGAAACAGTCATCAGATACTGAATACCAGTGAAATTCCAGAAAAGTAAGAGGTGACTAACATTGATGAGTTCATAAAGAATGTTAGTCACAGTAAGTGTACTGTTAAATCCTGAGTTTTAAGTATAATATCTATGGTTTGCACATGAATAAGATAAAGGCAGATGGGTTAACTATGTTAATGTATAGTGATGACTGAACAATGATTTGAGGCTTATTCCAGCAGACATTTTTATTTGGTGATCAACAGTAGAAAAAGTAACTTTACTGCAATGCTGATTAATCAATGCTAAAAGCACAGAGAAAGTATGCAGATTTAAAGGTTCTGACAAGACAGAGCACCTTAAAAATCACAACAAATCTAAGTCTCACATACAGATTCAGAAAACTGTCTAGATACTGGAAGGAGTCTGGGCTCCTTAATGATTCTTTTTTAAAAACACTTACTCCATTTTGCCAAGAGGGTTAGGTTAAATTTCCATTTGGGAGAGGTAACAAACAATGGACTGAGATACACCACCAGGCCTAAGGACTCTTGGGCCTCTCTCCCTGGGTTTTCTTGTGGGTAAAATGGTGTGGTGCCAGCACTGCCAAGGGCTGTCAAGGGATTAAGTGTGTTCACATAAACACAGCAAACAACATTAGCTGCTTTAATAAGTCTGTAAGCAAGGACCTGAGACCTGCCTAGAAAATATGACTGCTTCAGCATTTCTTAATATCTTGCTCTGAAAAGACAAAGGCCAAAACAGAAGTCCACTGAATGGGGTGTCTGCAGGGAGCAGGGTGCCTAGAAAAATCAAGGAATTCAACGTACTCAGTAACAATTTTGCAAATTAAAATTTTCAATTTATTATATCACACATTAAAAACAACAACTTGTGAAAATTCAGCCAAAAAAGAGAATCAGTCATTTCAAGAGGTTGTCTGACTATGTCAAGGGTTCAATGACTCCTATCGTACACAAGTCCCTGGGCAATCCCCAACACTCAATGAGCCAGAACTTTGAAACACTGGCTAAAAGTTTCCCTAACTGATAATCAGCAAAATATTTTTTAAAAAATTCCAAAATGTAATGAGTAATTTTTCAATTGAAAAAGTTTAAAGGGCTAGGGAGATGGCTCAGTGGTTAAGTGCTTGCCTTGCAAGCATGAGAAGCTGAACTTGGGAGTCCCAGAAACCAAGGCAGACACTGGGTGAACATGACGGCCCTGTAATTCTAGTCTCCAGAACAAGCTGGCTGGCAAGACTAACCACACTGGCAAGCTCTGGGTTTGACGAAGAGACCATGCCTCTGTAAGTGAGGTGTGAGAATGATAGAAATGTTCCGGACATGAACCGCACGCGCGCGCACACACACACACACACACACACACACACACACACACACACGCACACTGCTACGAGGGAGAAACAAAGAAACTATTTTAGTCAATATATGTTATACAAAGTATCTAACGCAGCTATGGGGTGTCTTTTCATATATTTTCTAACCATGTGTGGTAAGTTAAAATACATTATGCAACATGACACTGTACCTTTTTGGTAGTTTTGAAACTTTCGAAGATTTAATAGGTTTGCATTTTTCTTCTTCTCTTCTTTGTGCCAACTCCTCAGCAGACAGATGCTGAAATGAAATAGACAAAGGGTTTGCCAGCTACTCAAAGACAGAGTAAATTACACAGTTAAGGACACGTGAGAGCAAGAACGACCAAGTTGGTATACACGGTTTGCTTGTACTAATAAATACTAGGTAATAACTTCTAAAATTATGTCGAAATATATAGCCCTGTCAAAATGATAATTTTTTTTCTCCTGCTTTGCTCATTTCAATCAAGAGTATCAGTCATTAGTTTCAAAAACCTCCAAGTTTCCAAGTCTTTCCATTTTTCATTTCTCGTTTCCAGGCGCAGGAACTGAATTTTCTAGGTGTCACAGTGTAGAATGCAGACTCTAAGGGTTGAGGGGGTGGTTCAGTGGTAAAGCAGTACTTTGCCTAGCATGCATGAGGTCTTGATCTCTTAGCACCGGGGAGTGGGGGCCCTCAACTTCCTAAAATTCTGGAGCAAAAACGTATAGCTCTACTTATCACTGAGAGACCAAAGCCAGACTCTGAGGCTTTCATGCTTCCATTTCCTTGTCTTTAGAAAAACCAGCAGTATGGCAGTAATAACAACATCACGGTGCTACTTTGGGGTGAAATACGTTACTGTTCATAATCTAGTCACGTCTACTACCACCTTTAAACTCTAACTAAATAAACTATGCACTTGGTCAGAACGTTAGTATTTTCCTGTGTCTGTACCTTTGCTTGTGCAACTCCCTCAGCCTAGAATGCTCACATCTACATTCTGAGTTTACTCTTCCCGATCCTTTGGTTCACACATCTCATCTTGTGTGAACTTGCTCCTCATCACACTCTGTGGGAGTACTTCCTACCCTTAGACCAGCCTCATGGGAAGGAATCACATATCACTCACACTATGCCAACAAGAGTACTAGTGTAAGGTTAGAATGGGGTGGGGGCGTGAGAAAAGAAACATGTACCGAGTAGCATGTCTAAGCAGGCTCACTAATGACCAACACACACTTCTACATTCTTTCTACTCTACTACGCTAATAATTATCTTCAACAATTTCTATATGCAAACACGTATGTGCATGTATGTATATGTGTACAGTATTTGTTGCCTATGTTTCCTTTCAGGATTCCAATTTCTATTAGTAGATTCCAATTTCTATTAGTAAAACACTTCAATATTTATAATTCAACACACCTAATGTTTAGAACAGTATTTTAACTGGTTTATCAAACATCATCCAAAAAAACATTTAATGAAATGAACAGGCCATACCAACTGCTCAGTATGGCACTTATTCTTGATTTAGAGGCAATGATGTGGAAATAGAGAATAAAATTGTGAGCATAAGTCAAACACCTAGTTAACTGTATCCCTGATATCTCTGGTTTGTTTAATGGCAACTTTTCAATAAACTAATTAACATGGGAATGAGCAAACACATGTTAACAATGAAATCTGTGCAACATACAGGAATTAAAATAGCGAGACAAACAAGTTCCCATGGCTAAGCTAAATATAAGGTCACAATTACCTCAAATGTTTGCCCTTCTAAGTCTTTTGCATCACACCAGTTTCCCCATGGGTCTCGGACCCTGCGTCTCCTTGTACGCTACATTAAGAATAAAACAAAGGCAAAATTTAACGAAATTAACCTGGCAAAAAAACCTTAACACATGAACACACAAAACCTAAACAATATCTAAAACTCTATCAAGTACTTTAATGTCCGACTACCTAGTCACTAAACTGTATGCTTGTGCCCGTGTGACTTCACTAACTGCACTCTTGTCCCGTGTGACTTCAGTCCTCTGCTCAGAGACCTCTCATGGGCCCTGAGAGCAGTTGGCAAGGTTGGACTCGGTGGTGGCATGAAGGTGCCACTTCAAGAAATACGCATTTTAACTTGCCTTCTTTTTTCTTTCCCATTTACCACTTAGGAACTAAAACACAAGGATAAAAATACTGTTGAGACCAGAAAGAAGCATCAAGAGAATGGATTTGCTTCCAATTATCTGGAGTAGAAAAGAACACACAGCAAAAGGTATAGTGAGACAAGAAACAAAATGATGATCCCAGCTTTACAGAGAGGCCACTCCAAGTTAATGCAAGCCCTGAGAAACTAGAGCATGTAGACTCATCTAGTTTTGCAAACATCTTATCTGCGGTGTTTAAAATGGACCAGCTGCCAAAGGGAGGTGTGTAACTTGTACAATCTCCAAAAAACAGATTCTGTAAAGACAGCAAATTCAGGTAGACAAGGTTTGCAGCCAAAATCATCTGAGATTCATTTAATGTGAAACTACTGATATTTCATTATGACTCTGCCTTACAGGAAACTTTCTGGGTAACTGTTCCTTTGTTTTTGAGACAAGGTCTCACCACGGAGGCCAAGTTTGCCCTGAACTCACTGAGATCTCCTGCCTCTACCTCTGAATGCTGAGGATAAAGGCTTGTGCCAGCACACCCGGCTGGTGCATATGCTGCTGGGCTTGGTTGTATGTTTCCTTAGTGATTATGAGTGCTTTGCCTGTATGTGTGTCTGTGCACTACATGCATGCCTGATGCCCAGGAGGCCGTAAGAGGGTGTCAGATCCTCTTGAACTGGAGTAACAAACACTTGTGGGTTTGTATGTGCTGCCTGATGAGGGTCCTAGGAACCCAACTTGGGTCATCTGCATGCACAACAAGCAATCTTAACCACTGAGTCTTCTCTCTAGCACCCAACATGTTAGGTTTATAATCAAAGCCAAGTAGCCCAAGACTATGTTAGTAAAACATTATGCTTCTACATACTTGCCAGTGAATTTGAAGGATTTTCTTGTTTGTTTGGTTTTTGTCTCATACACAACCAAAGCCAGAAAATTAAGTGGCTAAGTGAAACACAGGAGAACACATGTTCATGCACACAGTGACCCTTGTTCTGTAAAGCAGCTGCTCACCATGGACTGCAGGCGCCGGGCAAGCTGGTATGCTGCTTCTGCGTCTTTCCTGTCGCTCACTCGCACTTTATCAACTGGTTGTGGCCTGTTATATACTGCCTGTTCTGTTGGAATTCAGGAAAGAAAACATCTTATTATTCTGTGAAATTTCTTAAATAGGAAGACACATACTATGCTGACTATAACTGAGCTCCCGTGATTTTTATCCCACAACCATACATTTGATGTGCCATTTAGTCCTCAAATAAGTAATGCTGTTATAAAATGGCAACTCAATAAAAGCAATTATCTAAGAAATAATGAATCTGTATAACTTGTGTTTAATGAGTGTTGAGTCCATTTTGCTGACGTTGGCAGTTTACTACAGAAAACAGTATGCCCTCTTTGTGGCTGTGGCTAAAGTAACTCAGTGTCCTACACAGCCAGTCTCTGCACAGAGCCTGGGGCACAAAAGCCATCTACGTGAAGAGTAACCCTAAGGTAGACTGTACGTTCTCAGCACAGGAAATGAAACGTCTGTCGGAGGCTTTCTTGTTAGCTCTCTAACTGGGGAGTTCTGGCTCCTTATCGCTGCCTGCACCCACCACCATCAGCTCTTCAGAACTTGGTCATGGGACTTCAATGATGGGATCAAATCATTCATTTCACTCATTAAAAAAAACTGTGTGTGTGTGCACGTGTGTACACGTGTGCAGGTGCACGCATGTAGAAGTCACAAGACAATTTGTGAGTTGGTTCTCTCCTACCAGGCAGATCCCAGTGATCAAGCTCAAGCCTCAGATTTAGGGGCAGATGCCACTGAGTCACTGTACCAGCTTCATTAAAATATTTTTGTGCTTTTATTATAGTTAAATACATAGGTTTGTAAGTTATTTCCTATAATCATTTCAAGAAAGCATCTCTGGCAGGAATATAATATAGGGTGAGTAACCATTAGTCAAAATGTATGGGAACAGATACACTTTTAATTCCAGATTTTGTTGGATCTTGGAATATGCACAGAAAAATGTTGCCAACATCTAAGCCTTTTTAACAGCCACACTGGCCTCAACCTGTATTTGTAATTAAATATTCTATTCTTATATTTCTCATAAAATTATTTACTTTTACTTGACAAAGAACCCTTTTTATTAAATTATTTCTATTATATAGATAAAATATTTTCCTTTAAAATTCTATCTTCAACAGGAAACAGTTTAACTGGCAGAAATATGTTTAACATCAAAATCTTAGCAATACACTTAGTTCATAACGTTACACTCTCTCTGAATTCCATATACTTTAATCTACTTGAATTTGAACCATAATAAAAATTAATGGGTGCCATAAGGATAAAAAAATGCCAAGTAAAAGATGTTGTTGGGTTTTTATTTTTACCACATCCAAAATTGATTGCTCCTATCAACTCGAGGTATGTATGAATCCGTCCAATACAATTAACATCCCCACAGTTCTTCAGGCCAGGACGCACTGAGGTCTTATTTAAGTATTTCGGTTTGCATAATTCCCTAATTAAGAGATGGAAGTACAATTATTTTGGATGAATAGAAACATTTAAAAAAGGATTTCTGGAGGAAACTTTTATATATGAAATATCTTAAAATTCTACCTCACTCATTGCCTGTGTCACAAATAAATACCCAAGTGTCCTTTTTTTCACAAGTAAAGTATCTTCAAATAGTGTGACAACATACAAGTACCTGTAAGTGTGACTGTGCTACAAGTACTCTTTCCCCAATACTAAGCCACACAGATCTCAGGTGATTCCACAAACCTTGGAATTAGCAGCTTATTTTGTACAGAACCAAATTCATATCTATGTCTGTGAATAAAAAGAGCACTTTGGGAATCAAGAAGATTTAGTACTAAGACCTCCTCCTCTCCTGCTTTTTCTTTTCCAGTACTGGCCTCATGTTGCTAGGCTATTGTTCTAGCTGAGTTTTACTCTGAGCCCCCAAGACTTCCCCAGTTTCACCAATGCTGTTAATTATTAGCTCTCTCATAAAATATTTCAATAGTATATGTTTATTTTTAACTGTAAGCACTTACTCTCAAACGAAAACAAATTAGGAAATTCCAAGAAACTCTCAATGAAATTATTCATGTAATAAACATATTTTGCTTAATAGACTATGCTAGATAGCACAATATACCATCTAAAAGGAACGGAAAACTTTACAATAGTAGAAACCGATTACTGATTATGCTACACTGCTAGGTTCAGCCTTAATGTTCAGCCTTAATTCTCGAAGAAAGGTTTTACCAACCCCATCTTAGAAGGGAGCAAACAAGCTGGTGAGAAGCACCACAGAACTTACTTGAGGAAGAGGTAAGATCAAGATGCAATACTGACCTAGGCATTAAATGACAGCACACATTACTCAACCACATCTTATCTGTAAGTATTTGTGTGCTTGTCCCAGACACTATTCTAGTAACAAGGGTCTGAGAGGAGAACAATGCAGAGTTCCTACTTTCAAAGACCTTAAATTCCAATGGAGGCTATCATACAAACAGGAATAACATATATCACACTATAAAACAACAGCGCTAAAAAGGTATGAGCCTAGGTGCACACAGCAACAACAGGCACAGACTATTGTAGAGAGGGTGCTTGGGGAAGCCTCCCTAAAGAGACAAATTAAATCCATAAATCTATGAAGTCCAGAGAAGGTGAAAATAAATTGCAATAGAGGAGAATATTGTAACTTCCAAAGAAAAGCTGAGATTTCAGTATTTCATGAAAGAAAATCAAACTATACAAATGTGACAAGAAAGTAGGAAAATAGGCAGCTATTAAAAAGTAGCCTGAAAAGTGGCTTAGTCTACATCAGTCTTCTCCAATCAAAAGATTCCTAAGAAACTCAACAGCCATGCTCATAGCTTAGATGGTAAGTACTTCTGTTCACCAGACATTCAGAGTCTTCCCCTAACAGCTAAAATACCGTGTGTGTGCTAAGCACTGCTGTAAGCAGTGGGCACCTGAACAGAGCAGATAGACACTGTCTTCACATTGCCTGCATTCCTAAGGGGTTAGGATAGGAGACAATTCACAAGACTGCAGCATCTTCACTGGCAGGAAGTTGTACGACAAAACAAACAGGCACCAGAACAGGGAGGGACAGGGCCACAGACCTCCCCTTCCCTGCGCAGAGCTGAAGGTGTCAAAGGAAAAGCAACTAAGGCCGGAGGTAGATTCTTAACACTGAATCAACACAGAAGCTCAAACTGCCTTTACACCCAGGGTGCCCTGTAACAGGTGCTCATCCTCTGTGAGCTGCAGTTTCTCATTTATAAAGACATCAAGAGAACTGAATCAATAGCTGGTTAACACTTTAATAAAACCATACCCCTAGGTAAAACCGATTGCACCTGCTCTTGTGGAAAAGAAAGGCTTGGTAGTCTCTATTTTTAAAACTTTACCTTTCCTTTTTTGAAAATATCACCCGTGTTCTGTTTTCTACTTTATACTTTTCTCTTTAAAAATATTTCTTTTTCTTTCATACTTTTCTATTAAATCATCATACTTAAGCAGCAATACCAACAGGCTTTGTAAGATAAAGGACTTAGGAAACTACAGCCATGTAATTTATACTACCTATGTAAATTATCCTAATTTAAAGTTCAAAATTCAATGTAACAAATAAGATTTGTTTAAAATTGCATTAAGCATGCACAAGGTAGAAATTGTTTTGAAGGCCTTCAGTTTTGGTTACGCATCCTTTATTTCCAAAGCCCACAGCAGGTATGAACCATCAACTAAGAATGTGGAGAACAGGACGAGTGAGCTGGACATGACACTTTTCATGGGTCAGTGGCTGGCTGGAAGATGGAAGGTACCCGGGTACCCTAACCTTCTATCTGAGAACTGTGCTAATGGGTTTTAAACAGCGAGTATCACACTTGCCTATTCCACAGGACTGTCGTGAAGACTCAGATGAGATGATACAGGGAGCTTCCTGTAAACCACAAAGCACTGCACAATGTCAGTTGTTCAGCTGTTTCTCCAAAGTATTCCTGACTCTAATGACACCCTTAGCCAGAAGACGTTCTAGTGCTTTCGTCAGAGCAATCTCAAAACCACAAGGCAAAACAAGAGCAAACATTTCTTTTAGAATATGGCTGTCTTTAAAAGTCAAATAAGGTAATGTTATCTGAGTGAAATGAGTATTATTTAACAAGGTACATGTTAATCATCGGCAGCAGTTCTAGATTCTAGTGGAAAGCCACTGCAACAGGATAGAAGAGGAAAAACAATGGGCCACAAAGAATCCCCACAAAAGAACTGGGAAGCGTCCTAAAGCATTAATGGCAGCTATGGATGCTAACCAGAGGCTAATGAGCAATCGGTCATAAACAAGTCTGGTTACTTTCGCTGTACTTAGGCAAATAAGGAGGGAACGTCTCTTTTAGTTTAATAAGTAATTGTGCTTGCTCCTCGTTCAAAGTTGTAAGCATTGAAAAAGCTATTTCAATGACTCCTGTCTCTAAGTTTGCCCTTCTTTGCACTCAAATACAAGTGAAAACTGGAAATTCTCTTTCCCATACAGTGGCGCTCTACAGTCACAGCTTCCTAACGCTGCCCCCAAGACCTGCTTCCCCAGGTAGTCATGCCCTCCTTCCCAGGCTCACACACACACACACACACACACACGGGACACTCTGAGAAACTTTAAATCTTAACTACTAAAGGAGGACATGGGATAGCTCTTTGGATTTCTAGCAAACCCTCAGTTCTACATGAGCCTAATCAATATACTTCAGAGCATCAAGATTTTAGAACATGTGCAATGTAATTCTTACCACTGATCCAAAATGTAGTTTCTAATTTTCAAATAGCGTTCTGGTGTTTTAGTTTGG
>JAMJFZ010002334.1:0-118386 GCA_026225945.1 Cricetomys ansorgei
TCTCTCTCTCTCTCTCTCTCACACACACACACACACACACACACACACACACACATATAGTTGCAGACATGGAGAAACCCACACACAGACACAAACAGACAAAACACACACACACTCAATCTCTCTCACACACACACAGACACACACACACACACACGGCCTGGAACACACAGGCACGCAAGTACACAGGCACACACCGACACCCTCTCGCACAAACACACAGTCACAGAAAATGTTCTGGGACAGCGGTCTCTGGAGCAATGCAAATTTTCCATACTCTGGTAACTATTATGACCCCTGAGATTCCATGGACGAGCCAGAGCCTGACAGGGGATTTCTGGACCCTTGAAGCTGGGCTTTCTTTCTCCTTTGGTGTGATGCAAGGAGAACTAGTCAGGAGAAGCCATGAACGTGTATGTCGCCTCCATGGGGGTCTGGCATCACAAGGAGGTGGTTTTACCAACAGGAAGGAGCTTAGCAAATGTAGTCTGCGTGGTCTGATGCCTGCCTGATGTCTTTAGAGCAGGATTCAGTGTCCAAAGACAGGCGGGGTCTGGGACCTGGAAGGCTGTGCTTCGCCATGCCCAGCCAGCCAAGCCCTGTGGCTCTTGGCAAGCAGGGGGGCTGCCCGCATGCATCCTGGCCTGGTCGCGGGACACCTTGAACTGCTCCTTGCCAAAACTCTCCCGGGCCGCCAGGAAGCCTGTAGATGAATTGGGTGCTTCCTGTGCAGCCAGGCCTAGATGCTCCAGCTTAGCCTGTGTGTCATGTCCAGGCAGAAACCGGGAACTGCCAGCGCTAGCAGCAAAGCAATTCCGCTTGATGGCAGTAGAGCACTGTGCATGTCAACTGCCTAGCGACTCAGCCTGACTCCCTCCGCCCTCTTGGAGGCAAAAAAAATGGCAACCGGCAATCAGGCATCCTCAGGGGAGGAGCCAGAGAAAGAGGAATCAAGTACTGGACATAGGAGACTGAGACCCGCCCCCTCCCTTAGGGTAGACGTCCAGCACCCGTACCGGACTCATCAGTTCCCTGGGCTCAGCACTGATTTCCCACATGGCAGAAGAAGGCTCTGTGTGCAAACTGGACAGTTGTGTGCATTGTGAGGGCTCCAGTGTCTCAGGCCCGAGCACATAGTCTGATGTGAGATGAGTCAGGCCTCTGGAAACCTCGGGTCTTCTTGTCCTTGGAACCAAGGGTGTTGCCTCCAGGTTCCACATCCCATCAGGGGTCAGTAGGACGTTGCTGCACATGACCCAAAGACGGGGCCCTGCTACTGAGGGGTCCGGGGACATCCACGACCTCCCCTGAAGTGGCGGGACAGACATCCAAGACCCTGATGTGAGGAAAAGAAGAAACATTCCGTCCACCTGTGCCCTTGCCTACCAGGCCCTGACTTTTGTTCCCCAAGCTTACCGGCTCCATGGCATTGCCAGGCAACCACTATGAGCTATCTCTAGGTAGGTCACAACCACTCCCTCGCCACAGCCCATCCCCTTCCCTGCCCCCGAACAACATCCACACCACCACTGGTGATACTCGGCTTGCTCTCATTCAGCCAAAGCCCACAAGTGACTCTTGGTCTCTACCGACACTTCACCCTGCTACTTACCGAGGCTGGAAATAGGCACGCAAGCCACTCAGACCCTTCTGACAAGACTCAAGTGGACACCCGTGCACCTAGGCGCAAGGCAGAATACACAGTTCTCACGGGTCCCACCAGGATCCCCACAAAATATACCCACCCTAACCTCCACAGTCACTTCCCACATAAGAACCTCTCAAGCCGCCTGCATCCTATGTCCTGCATACCAGACATGAGGGACAGGGAACAAAACACCATAGAGCAGTCAATCCAGAGAATGGCTCTGTTTGACCACCAGACTACATGCAAACTTTCATATTCTCTCTCTCTCTCTGTCTCTGTCTTCGCCTCTCTCCTCTCTCTCTGTCTTTGTATCTGGCTCTCTCTCTCTCTCATTTTCTCCCTCTCTCTCCCCCTTTCCCTCTTCCTCTCTCTCTGACTAACTTGTAATCTCTCTCCATTTCCTTGTCCTTGTCACTCACTCATAGACAGACATTCCTGGCCATAGTATCCTGGGCAGACATGACTGTCTGTGTAACAGATGATATACCATGTGCACTCCGGCAAAGTTTTCCCTTTCCCAGACAGCCTTTCTCCCATGAGCACTGAGAATCTCCAGAAGCTCTTCTCCACAAGGCTAAGACCTTGCCTGATGGAGCCTATTAAAGAGACCACCTTCCCAGGCTATTGGGGACAACTCTCCCATTAGGTAGCCAGCCTCCTTTAGGCAGCCTCTCTGATGCTGCGTATGGTGCTCCCTTGGAGAGGGCCTGCCTGCTCTGAGTTCTCAGAGGTGCCTGGGTTGCCAATCCCAAGGATGGGTCCTGCAAACTTCAATGTTGTTATCAGGCAATTGGTAAGACAGACCTTACCACAGGTACAGGGTCATCCGGACAAGAGTCCAGAGCTCATGCCCAGCTTATACTGAGGGATGGGACCCTGAAGGGGGCTTCCCCTTCACAGAGACCTGACTTTTCCCTCCCAATCAGGGGCATACATAGCTTCCTATTCGGTGGACTCCCAGAGAAAAACATATGCACTCTCTCTGTTTCTCTTTTTCTCTTTCTCTCTCTCTCTCTCTCTCTCTCTCTCTCTCTCTCTCACACACACACACACACACACACACACACATATAGTTGCAGACATGGAGAAACCCACACACAGACACAAACAGACAAAACACACACACACTCAATCTCTCTCACACACACAGAGACACACACACACACACACGGCCTGGAACACACAGGCACACAAGTACACAGGCACACACCGCCACCCTCTCGCACAAACACACAGTCACAGAAAATGTTCTGGGACAGCGGTCTCTGGAGCAATGCAAATTTTCCATACTCTGGTAACTATTATGACCCTGAGATTCCATGGACGAGCCAGAGCCTGACAGGGGATTTCTGGACCCTTGAAGCTGGGCTTTCTTTCTCCTTTGGTGTGATGCAAGGAGAACTAGTCAGGAGAAGCCATGAACGTGTATGTCGCCTCCATGGGGGTCTGGCATCACAAGGAGGTGGTTTTACCAACAGGAAGGAGCTTAGCAAATGTAGTCTGCGTGGTCTGATGCCTGCCTGATGTCTTTAGAGCAGGATTCAGTGTCCAAAGACAGGCGGGGCCTGGGACCTGGAAGGCTGTGCTTCGCCATGCCCAGCCAGCCAAGCCCTGTGGCTCTTGGCCAGCAGGGGGCTGCCCGCATGCATCCTGGCCTGGTCGCGGGACACCTGGAACTGCTCCTTGCCAAAGCTCTCCCGGGCCGCCAGGAAGCCTGTAGATGAATTGGGTGCTTCCTGTGCAGCCAGGCCTAGATGCTCCCGCCTAGCCTGTGTGTCATGTCCAGGCAGAAACCGGGAACTGCCAGCGCTAGCAGCAAAGCAATTCCGCTTGATGGCAGTAGAGCACTGTGCATGTCAACTGCCTAGCGACTCAGCCTGACTCCCTCCGCCCTCTTGGAGGCAAAAAAAACGGCAACCGGCAATCAGGAATCCTCAGGGGAGGAGCCAGAGAAAGAGGAATCAAGTACTGGACATAGGAGACTGAGACCCGCCCCCTCCTTTAGGGTAGACGTCCAGCCCCCGTACTGGACTCATCAATTTCCCGGGCCAAGCACTGACTTCCCAAGTGGCAGAAAAAGGCTATGTGTGCAAACTGGACAGTTGTGTTCATTGTGAGGACTCCAGTGTCTCAGGCCCAAGCACATAGTCTGATGTGAGATGAGTCAGGCCTCTGGAAACCTCGGGTCTTCTTGTCCTTGGAACCAAGGGTGTTGCCTCCAGGTTCCACATCCCATCAGGGATCAGTAGGACGTTGCTGCACATGACCCAAAGACGGGGCCCTGCTACTGAGGGGTCCGGGGACATCCACGACCTCCCCTGAAGTGGCGGGACAGACATCCAAGACCCTGATGTGAGGAAAAGAAGAAACATTCCGTCCACCTGTGCCCTTGCCTACCAGGCCCTGACTTTTGTTCCCCAAGCTTACCGGCTCCATGGCATTGCCAGGCAACCACTATGAGCTATCTCTAGGTAGGTCACAACCACTCCCTCGCCACAGCCCATCCCCTTCCCTGCCCCCGAACAACATCCACACCACCACTGGTGATACTCGGCTTGCTCTCCTTCAGCCAAAGCCCACAAGTGACTCTTGGTCTCTACCGACACTTCACCCTGCTACTTATCCGAGGCTGGAAATAGGCATGCAAGCCACTCAGACCCTTCTGACAAGACTCAAGTGGACACCCGTGCACCTAGGCGCAAGGCAGAATACACAGTTCTCACGGGTCCCACCAGGATCCCCACAAAATATACCCACCCTAACCTCCACAGTCACTTCCCACATAAGAACCGCTCAAGCCGCCTGCATCCTATGTCCTGCATACCAGACATGAGGGACAGGGAACAAAACACCATAGAGCAGTCAATCCAGAGAATGGCTCTGTTTGACCACCAGACTACATGCAAACTTTTATATTCTCTCTCTCTCTCTGTCTCTGTCTTCGCCTCTCTCCTCTCTCTCTGTCTTTGTATCTGGCTCTCTCTCTCTCTCATTTTCTCCCTCTCTCTCCCCATTTCCCTCTTCCTCTCTCTCTGACTAACTTGTAATCTCTCTCCATTTCCTTGTCCTTGTCACTCACTCATAGACAGACATTCCTGGCCATAGTATCCTGGGCAGACATGACTGTCTGTGTAACAGATGATATACCATGTGCACTCCGGCAAAGTTTTCCCTTTCCCAGACAGCCTTTCTCCCATGAGCACTGAGAATCTCCAGAAGCTCTTCTCCACAAGGCTAAGACCTTGCCTGATGGAGCCTATTAAAGAGACCACCTTCCCAGGCTATTGGGGACAACTCTCCCATTAGGTTGCCAGCCTCCTTTAGGCAGCCTCTCTGATGCTGCGTATGGTGCTCCCTTGGAGAGGGCCTGCCTGCTCTGAGTTCTCAGAGGTGCCTGGGTTGCCAATCCCAAGGATGGGTCCTGCAAACTTCAATGTTGTTATCAGGCAATTGGTAAGACAGACTTTACCACAGGTACAGGGTCATCCGGACAAGAGTCCAGACCTCATGCCCAGCTTATACTGAGGGATGGGTCCCTGATGGGGGCTTCCCCTTCACAGAGACCTGACTTTTCCCTCCCAATCAGGGGCATACATAGCTTCCTATTCGGTGGACTCCCAGAGAAAAACATATGCACTCTCTCTGTTTTTCTTTTTCTCTCACTATCTCTCTCTCTCTCTCTCTCTCTCTCTCTCTCTCACACACACACACACACACACACACACACACATATAGTTGCAGACATGGAGAAACCCACACACAGACACAAACAGACAAACACACACACACTCAATCTCTCTCACACACACAGAGACACTCACACACACACACGGCCTGGAACACACAGGCACGCAAGTACACAGGCACAAACCGCCACCCACTCGCACAAACACACAGTCACAGAAAATGTTCTGGGACAGCGGTCTCTGGACAATGCAAATTTTCCATACTCTGGTAACTATTATGACCCCTGAGATTCCATGGACGAGCCAGAGCCTGACAGGGGATTTCTGGACCCTTGAAGCAGGGTTTTCTTTCTCCTTTGGTGTGATGCAAGGAGAACTAGTCAGGAGAAGCCATGAACGTGTATGTCGCCTCCATGGGGGTCTGGCATCACAAGGAGGTGGTTTTACCAACAAGAAGGAGCTTAGCAAATGTAGTCTGCGTGGTCTGATGCCTGCCTGATGTCTTTAGAGCAGGATTCAGTGTCCAAAGACAGGTGGGGTCTGGGACCTGTAAGGCTGTGCTTCGGCATGCCCAGCCAGCCAAGCCCTGTGGCTCTTGGCCAGCAGGGCGGCTGCCCGCATGCATCCTGGCCTGGTCGCGGGACACCTGCAACTGCTCCTTGCCAAAGCTCTTCCGGGCCGCCAGGAAGCCTGTAGATGAATTGGGTGCTTCCTGTGCAGCCAGGCCTAGATGCTCCCGCCTAGCCTGTGTGTCATGTCCAGGCAGAAACCGGGAACTGCCAGCGCTAGCAGCAAAGCAATTCCGCTTGATGGCAGTAGAGCACTGTGCATGTCAACTGCCTAGCGACTCAGCCTGACTCCCTCCGCCCTCTTGGAGGCAAAAAAACGGCAACCGGCAATCAGGAATCCTCAGGGGAGGAGCCAGAGAAAGAGGAATCAAGTACTGGACATAGGAGACTGAGACCCGCCCCCTCCTTTAGGGTAGACGTCCAGCCCCGTACTGGACTCATCAATTTCCCGGGCCAAGCACTGACTTCCCAAGTGGCAGAAAAAGGCTCTGTGTGCAAACTGGACAGTTGTGTTCATTGTGAGGACTCCAGTGTCTCAGGCCCAAGCACATAGTCTGATGTGAGATGAGTCACGCCTCTGGAAACCTCGGGTCTTCTTGTCCTTGGAACCAAGGGTGTTGCCTCCAGGTTCCACATCCCATCAGGGATCAGTAGGACGTTGCTGCACATGACCCAAAGACGGGGCCCTGCTACTGAGGGGTCCGGGGACATCCACGACCTCCCCTAAAGTGGCGGGACAGACATCCAAGACCCTGATGTGAGGAAAAGAAGAAACATTCCGTCCACCTGTGCCCTTGCCTACCAGGCCCTGACTTTTGTTCCCCAAGCTTACCGGCTCCATGGCATTGCCAGGCAACCACTATGAGCTATCTCTAGGTAGGTCACAACCACTCCCTCGCCACAGACCATCCCCTTCCCTGCCCCCGAACAACATCCACACCACCACTGGTGATACTTGGCTTGCTCTCATTCAGCCAAAGCCCACAAGTGACTCTTGGTCTCTACCGACACTTCACCCTGCTACTTATCCGAGGCTGGAAATAGGCACTCAAACAACTCAGACCCTTCTGACAAGACTCAAGTGGACACCCGTGCACCTAGGCGCAAGGCAGAATACACAGTTCTCACGGGTCCCACCAGGATCCCCACAAAATATACCCACCCCTAACCTCCACAGTCACTTCCCACATAAGAACCTCCCAAGCCGCCTCCAACCTATGTCCTTCATACCAGAATGAGGGACAGGGAACAAAACACCATAGAGCAGCCAATCCAGAGAATGGCTCTGTTTGACCACCAGACTACATGCAAACTTTCATATACTCTCTCTGTCTCTGTCTCTGTCTTCGCCTCTCTCCTCTCTCTCTGTCTTTGTATCTGCCTCTCTCTCTCTCTCTCTCTCGTTTTCTCCCTCTCTCTCCCCTTTCCCTCTTCCTCTCTCTCTGACTAACTTGTAATCTCTCTCCATTTCCTTGTCCTTGTCACTCACTCATAGACAGACATTCCTGGCCATAGTATCCTGGGCAGACATGACTGTCTGTGTAACAGATGATATACCATGTGCACTCCGGCAAAGTTTTCCCTTTCCCAGACAGCCTTTCTCCCATGAGCACTGAGAATCTCCAGAAGCTCTTCTCCACAAGGCTAAGACCTTGCCTGATGGAGCCTATTAAAGAGACCACCTTCCCAGGCTATTGGGGACAACTCTCCCATTAGGTTGCCAGCCTCCTTTAGGCAGCCTCTCTGATGCTGCGTATGGTGCTCCCTTGGAGAGGGCCTGCCTGCTCTGAGTTCTCAGAGGTGCCTGGGTTGCCAATCCCAAGGATGGGTCCTGCAAACTTCAATGTTGTTATCAGGCAATTGGTAAGACAGACCTAACCACAGGTACAGGGTCATCCGGACAAGAGTCCAGACCTCATGCCCAGCTTATACTGAGGGATGGGACCCTGAAGGGGGCTTCCCCCACACAAGACCTGACTTTTCCCTGCCAATCAGGGGCATACATTGCTTCCTATTCGGTGGACTCCCAGAGAAAAACATATGCACTCTTTCTTTTTTTCTTTCTCTGTATCTCTCTCTCTCTCTTTCACACACACACACACACACACAGTTGCAGACATGGACACACCCACACACAGACACAAACAGACAAACACACACACACTCTATCTCTCTCACACACACACAGACACACACACACACACGGCCTGGAACACACAGGCACAGAAGTACACAGGCGCACACCGCCACCCTCTCGCACAAACACACAGTCACAGAAAATGTTCTGGGACAGCGGACTCTGGAGCCTGCAAATTTTCCATACTCTGGTAACTATTATGACCCCTGAGATTCCATGGACGAGCCAGAGCCTGACAGGGGACTTCTGGATCCTTGAAGCTGGGCTTTCTTTCTCCTTAGGTGTGATGCAAGGAGAACTAGTCAGGAGAAGCCATGAACGTGTATGGCGCCTCCATGGGGGTCTGGCATCACAAGGAGGTGGTTTTACCAACAAGAAGGAGCTTAGCAAATGTAGTCTGCGTGGTCTGATGCCTGCCTGATGTCTTTAGAGCAGGATTCAGTGTCCAAAGACAGGTGGGGTCTGGGACCTGTAAGGCTGTGCTTCGCCATGCCCAGCCAGCCAAGCCCTGTGGCTCTTGGCCAGCAGGGCGGCTGCCCGCATGCATCCTGGCCTGGTCGCGGGACACCTGAAACTGCTCCTTGCCAAAGCTCTCCCGGGCCCCCAGGAAGACTGTAGATGAATTGGGTGCTTCCTGTGCAGCCAGGCCTAGATGCTCCCGCCTAGCCTGTGTGTCATGTCCAGGCAGAAATCGGGAACTGCCAGCGCTAGCAGCAAAGCAATTCCGCTTGATGGCAGTAGTGCACTGTGCATGTCAACTGCCTGGCGTCTCAGCCTGACTCCCTCCGCCCTCTTGGAGGCAAAAAAAACAGCTACCGGCAATCAGGCATCCTCAGGGGAGGAGCCAGAGAAAGAGGAATCAAGTACCTGGACATAGGAGACTGAGACCCGCCCCCTCCCTTTGGTAGACGTCCAGCACCCGAACCGGACTCATCAATTTCCCGGGCCAAGCACTGACTTCCCACATGGCAGAAGAAGGCTCTGTGTGCAAACTGGACAGTTGTGTGCATTGTGAGGGCTCCAGTGTCTCAGGCCCAAGCACATAGTCTGATGAGAGATGAGTCAGGCCTCTGGAAACCTCGGGTCTTCTTGTCCTTGGAACCAAGGGTGTTGCCTCCAGGTTCCACATCCCATCAGGGGTCAGTAGGACGTTGCTGCACATGACCCAAAGACGGGGCCCTGCTACTGAGGGGTCCGGGGACATCCACGACCTCCCCTGAAGTGGCGGGACAGACATCCAAGACCCTGATGTGAGGAAAAGAAGAAACATTCCGTCCACCTGTGCCCTTGCCTACCAGGCCCTGACTTTTGTTCCCCAAGCTTACCGGCTCCATGGCATTGCCAGGCAACCACTATGAGCTATCTCTAGGTAGGTCACAACACTCCCTCGCCACAGCCCATCCCCTTCCCTGCCCCCGAACAACATCCACACCACCACTGGTGATACTCGGCTTGCTCTCATTCAGCCAAAGCCCACAAGTGACTCTTGGTCTCTACCGACACTTCAACCTGCTACTTACCCGAAGCTGGAAATAGGCACGCAAACAAATCAGATCTTTCTGACAAGACTCAAGCGGACACCTGTGCACCTAGGCGCAAAGCAGAACACACAGTTCTCACGGGTCCCACCGGGATCACCACAAAATATACCCACCCATAACCTCCACAGTCACTTCCCACATAAGAACCTCTGAAGCCGCCTCCATCCTATATCCTGCATACCCGACATGAGGGACTGGGAACAAAACACCATAGAGCAGTCAATCCAGAATGGCTCTGTTTGACCACCAGACTACATGCAAACTTTCATATTCTCTCTCTCTCTCTCTGTCTCTGCCTGCCTGCTCTGAGTTCTCAGAGGTGCCTGGGTTGCCAATCCCAAGGATGGGTCCTGCAAACTTCAATGTTGTTATCAGGCAATTGGTAAGACAGACCTTACCACAGGTACAGTGTCATCCGGACAAGAGTCCACACCTCATGCCCAGCTTATACTGAGGTATGGGACCCTGAAGGGGGCTTCCCCTACACAAACCTGACTTTTCCCTCCCAATCAGGGGCATACATAGCTTCCTATTCGGTGGACTCCCAGAGAAAAACATATGAAGTCTGTCTGTTTTTCTTTCTCTCTCTCTCTCTCTCTCTCTCTCTCTCACACACACACACACACATAGTTGCAGAAATGAACACACCCAAACACAGACACAAACAGACAAACACACACACACACTCTATCTCTCTCACACACACACAGACACACACACACACACACGGCCTGGAACACACAGGCACACAAGTACACAGGCACACACCGACACCCTCTCGCACAAACACAGTCACAGAAAATGTTCTGGGACAGCGGACTCTGGAGCTTGCAAATTTTCCATACTCTGGTAACTATTATGAACCCTGAGATTCCATGGACGAGCCAGAGCCTGACAGGGGACTTCTGGATCCTTGAAGCTGGGCTTTCTTTCTCCTTTGGTGTGATGCAAGGAGAACTAGTCAGGAGAAGCCATGAACGTGTATGGCGCCTCCATGGGGGTCTGGCATCACAAGGAGGTGGTTTTACCAACAGGAAGGAGCTTAGCAAATGTAGTCTGCGTGGTCTGATGCCTGCCTGATGTCTTTAGAGCAGGATTCAGTGTCCAAAGACAGGCGGGGTTCGGGACCTGGAAGGCTGTGCTTCGCCATGCCCAGCCAGCCAAGCCCTGTGGCTCTTGGCCAGCAGGGCGGCTGCCCGCATGCATCCTGGCCTGGTCGCGGGACACCTGCAACTGCTCCTTGCCAAAGCTCTTCCGGGCCGCCAGGAAGCCTGTAGATGAATTGGGTGCTTCCTGTGCAGCCAGGCCTAGATGCTCCCGCCTAGCCTGTGTGTCAGGTCCAGGCAGAAACCGGGAACTGCCAGCGCTGAGCAGCAAAGCAATTCCGCTTGATGGCAGTAGTGCACTGTGCATGTCAACTGCCTGGCGTCTCAGCCTGACTCCCTCCGCCCTCTTGGAGGAAAAAAAATGGCAACCGGCAATCAGGCATCCTCAGGGGAGGAGCCAGAGAAAGAGGAATCAAGGCCTGGACATAGGAGACTGAGAACCGACCCTCCCTTAGGGTAGACGTCCAGCACCCGTACTGGACTCATCAAGTCCCTGGGCCCAGCACTGGCTTCCCACGTGGCAGAAGAAGGCTCTGTGTGCAAACTGGACAGTTGTGTGCATTGTGGGGTCTCCAGTGTCTCAGGCTTGAGCACATAGTCTGATGTGAGATGAGTCAGGCCTCTGGAAACCTCGGGTCTTCTTGTCCTTGGAACCAAGGGTGTTGCCTCCAGGTTCCACATCCCATCAGGGGTCAGTAGGACGTTGCTGCACATGACCCAAAGACGGGGCCCTGCTACTGAGGGGTCCGGGGACATCCACGACCTCCCCTGAAGTGGCGGGACAGACATCCAAGACCCTGATGTGAGGAAAAGAAGAAACATTCCGTCCACCTGTGCCCTTGCCTACCAGGCCCTGACTTTTGTTCCCCAAGCTTACCGGCTCCATGGCATTGCCAGGCAACCACTATGAGCTATCTCTAGGTAGGTCACAACCACTCCCTCGCCACAGACCATCCCCTTCCCTGCCCCCGAACAACATCCACACCACCACTGGGGATACTCGGTTTGCTCTCCTTCAGCCAAAGCCCACAAGTGACTCTTGGTCTCTACCGACACTTCACCCTGCTACTTACCTGAGGCTGGAAATAGGCACGCAAACCACTCAGACCCTTCTGACAAGACTCAAGTGGACACCCGTGCACCTAGGCGCAAGGCAGAATACACAGTTCTCACGGGTCCCACCAGGATCCCCACAAAATATACCCACCCCTAACCTCCACAGTCACTTCCCACATAAGAACCTCTCAAGCCGCCTGCATCCTATGTCCTGCATACCAGACATGAGGGACAGGGAACAAAACACCATAGAGCAGTCAATTCCAGAGAATGGCTCTGTTTGACCACCAGACTACATGCAAACTTTCATATTCTCTCTCTCTCTCTCTGTCTCTGTCTTCGCCTCTCTCCTCTCTCTCTGTCTTTGTATCTGCTCTCTCTCTCTCTCGTTTTTCCCTCTCTCTCCCCCTTTCCCTCTTCCTCTCTCTCTGACTAACTTGTAATCTCTCTCCATTTCCTTGTCCTTGTCACTCACTCATAGACAGACATTCCTGGCCATAGTATCCTGGGCAGACATGACTGTCTGTGTAACAGATGATATACCATGTGCACTCCGGCAAAGTTTTCCCTTTCCCAGACAGCCTTTCTCCCATGAGCACTGAGAATCTCCAGAAGCTCTTCTCCACAAGGCTAAGACCTTGCCTGATGGAGCCTATTAAAGAGACCACCTTCCCAGGCTATTGGGGACAACTCTCCCATTAGGTAGCCAGCCTCCTTTAGGCAGCCTCTCTGATGCTGCGTATGGTGCTTCCTTGGAGAGGGCCTGCCTGCTCTGAGTTCTCAGAGGTGCCTGGGTTGCCAATCCCAAGGATGGGTCCTGCAAACTTCAATGTTGTTATCAGGCAATTGGTAAGACAGACCTTACCACAGGTACAGGGTCATCCGGACAAGAGTCCAGACCTCATGCCCAGCTTATACTGAGGGATGGGACCCTGAAGGGGGCTTCCCCTACACAAGGACCTGACTTTTCCCTCCCAATTAGGGGCATACATAGCTTCCTATTCGGTGGACTCCCAGAGAAAAACATATGCACTCTTTCTCTCTTTTCTCTCTCTCTCTCTCTCTCTCTCTCTCTCTCTCTCACACACACACACACACACACACACACACACACACACACATAGTTGCAGACATGGACACACCCACACACAGACACAAACAGACAAACACACACACACACTCTATCTCTCTCACACACACACAGACACACACACACACACGGCCTGGAACACACAGGCACACAAGTACACAGGCACACACCGAGAAACCCTCTAGCACAAACACACAGTCACAGAAAATGTTCTGGGACAGCGGACTCTGGAGCCTGCAAATTTTCCATACTCTGGTAACTATTATGACCCCTGAGATTCCATGGACGAGCCAGAGCCTGACAGGGGACTTCTGGATCCTTGAAGCTGGGCTTTCTTTCTCCTTTGGTGTGATGCAAGGAGAACTAGTCAGGAGAAGCCACGAATGTGTATGGCGCCTCCATGGGAGTCTGGCATCACAAGGAGGTGGTTTTACCAACAGGAAGGAGCTTAGCAAATGTAGTCTGCGTGGTCTGATGCCTGCCTGATGTCTTTAGAGCAGGATTCAGTGTCCAAAGACAGGCGGGGTCTGGGACCTGGAAGGCTGTGCTTCGCCATGCCCAGCCAGCCAAGCCCTGTGGCTCTTGGCCAGCAGGGCTGCTGCCCGCATGCATCCTGGCCTGGTCGCAGGACACCTGGAAGTGCTCCTTGCCAAAGCTCTCCCGGGCTGCCAGGAAGCGTGTAGATGAATTGGGTGCTTCCTGCGCATCCAGGCCTAGATGCTCCCGCCTAGCCTGTGTGTCAGGTCCAGGCAGAAACTGAGAACTGCCAGTTCGAGCAGCAAAACAATTCTGCTTGAGGGCAGTAGTGCACTGTGCATGTCAACTGCCTGGCATCTCAGCCTGACTCCCTCTGCTCTCTTGGAGGCAAACAAATGGCTACCGGCAATCAGGCATCCTCAGGGGAGGAGCCAGAGAAAGAGGAATCAAGGCCTGGACAGAGGAGACTGAGACCCACCCCCTCCCTTAGTGTAGACGTCCAGCACCCATACTGGACTCACCTAGGGGAAAGGCAGAATACACAGTTCTCACGGGTCCCACCAGGATACCCACAAAATATACCCACCCCTAAACTCCACAGTCAATTCCCACATAAGAACCTCTCAAGCCGCATGCATCCTATGTCCTGCATACCAGACATGAGGGACAGGGAACAAAACACCATAGAGCAGTCAATCCAGAGAATGGCTCTGTTTGACCACCAGACTACATGCAAACTTTCATATTCTCTCTCTCTCTCTCTGTCTCTGTCTTCGCCTCTCTCCTCTCTCTCTGTCTTTGTATCTGCCTCTCTCTCTCTCTCGTATTGTCCCTCTCTCTCCCCCTTTCCCTCTTCCTCTCTCTCTGTCTAACTTGTAATCTCTCTCCATTTCCTTGTCCTTGTCACTCACTCATAGACAGACATTCTTGGCCATAGTATCCTGGGCAGACATGACTGTCTGTGTAACAGATGATATACCATGTGCACTCCGGCAAAGTTTTCCCTTTCCCAGACAGCCTTTCTCCCATGAGCACTGAGAATATCCAGAAGCTCTTCTCCACAAGGCTAATACCTTGCCTGATGGAGCCTATTAAAAAGACCACCTTCCCTGGCTATTGGGGACAACTCTCCCATTAGGTAGCCAGCCTCCTTTAGGCAGCCTCTCTGATGCTGCGTATGGTGCTCCCTTGGAGAGGGCCTGCCTGCTCTGAGTTCTCAGAGGTCCTGGGTTGCCAATCCCAAGGATGGGTCCTGCAAACTTCAATGTTGTTATCAGGCAATTGGTAAGACAGAACTTACCACAGGTACAGGGTCATCCGGACAAGAGTCCAGACCTCATGCCCAGCTTATACTGGGGATGGGACCCTGAAGGGGGCTTCCCCTACACAAGGACCTGACTTTTCCCTCCAATCAGGGGCATACATAGCTTCCTATTCGGTGGACTCCCAGAGAAAAACATATGCACTCTCTTTTTTTTTCTCTCTCTCTCTCTCTCTCTCTCTCACACACACACACACACACACACACACACATAGTTGCAGACATGGACACACCCACACACAGACACAAACAGACAAACACACACACACACTCTATCTCTCTCACACACACACAGACACACACACACACACGGCCTGGAACACACAGGCACACAAGTACACAGGCACACACCGAGAACCTCTAGCACAAACACACAGTCACAGAAAATGTTCTGGAACAGCGGACCCTGGAGCCTGCAAATTTTCCATACTCTGGTAACTATTATGACCCCTGAGATTCCATGGACGAGCCAGAGCCTGACAGGGGACTTCTGGATCCTTGAAGCTGGGCTTTCTTTCTCCTTAGGTGTGATGCAAGGAGAACTAGTCAGGAGAAGCCACGAACGTGTATGGCGCAACCAAGGGAGTCTGGCATCATAAGGAGGTGGTTTTACCAACAGGAAGGAGCTTAGCAAACGTAGTCTGGGTGGTCTGATGCCTGCCTGACGTTTTTAGAGCAGGATTCAATGTCCAAAGACAGGCGGGGTCGTGACCTGGAAGGCTGTGCTTCGCCATGCACATCCGGACAAGCACTGTGGCTCCTGGCCAGCAGGGCGGCTGCCCGCACACATCCTGGCCTGGTGGCGGGACACCTGCAACTGCTCCTTGCCAAAGCTCTCCCAGGCCGCCAGGAAGCCTGTAGATGAATTGGGTGCTTCCTGTGCAGCCAGGCCTAGATGCTCCCGCCTAGTCTGTGTGTCATGTCCATTCAGAAACCGGGAACTGCCAGCGCGAGCAGCAAAGCAATTCTGCTTGATGGCAGTAGTGCAATGTGCAAGTCAACTGCCTGGCGACTCAGCCTGACTCCCTCCGCCCTCTATGAGGCAAAAAAAACGGCTACCGGCAATTAGGCATTCACAGGGGTGGAGCCAGAGAAAGAGGAATCAAGGCCTAGACATAGGAGACTGAGACCCGCCCCCTCCCTTAGGGTAGATGTCCAGCACCCATACTGGACTCACCTAGGGGAAAGGCAGAATACACAGTTCTCACGGGTCCCACCAGGATCCCACAAAATATACCCACCCCTAACCTCCACAGTCACTTCCCACATAAGAACCTCTCAAGCCGTGTGCATCCTATGTCTGCATACCATACATGAGTGACAGGGAACAAAACACCATAGAGTAGTCAATCCAGAGAATGGCTCTGTTTGACCAAACAGACTACATGCAAACTTTCATATTCTCTCTCTCTCTCTCTGTCTCTGTCTTCGCCACTCTCCTCTCTATCTGTCTTTGTATCTGCCTCTCTCTCTCGTTTTCTCCCTCTCTCTCCCCCTTTCCATCTTCCTCTCTCTCTGACTAACTTGTAATCTCTCTCCATTTCCTTGTCCTTGTCACTCACTCATAGACAGACATTCCTGGCCATAGTATCCTGGGCAGACATGACTGTGTAACAGATGATATACCATGTGCACTCCGCAAAGTTTTCCCTTTCCCAGACAGCCTTTCTCCCATGAGCACTGAGAATCTCCAGAAGCTCTTCTCCACAAGGCTAAGACCTTGCCTGATGGAGCCTAATAAAGAGACCACCTTCCCAGGCTATTGGGGACAACTCTCCCATTAGGTAGCCAGCCTCCTTTAGGCAGCCTCTCTGATGCTGCGTATGGTGCTCCCTTGGAGAGGGCCTGCCTGCTCTGAGTTCTCAGAGGTGACTGGGTTGCCAATCCCAAGGATGGGTCCTGCAAACTTCAATGTTGTTATCAGGCAATTGGTAAGACAGACCTTACCACAGGTACAGTGTCATCCGGACAAGAGTCCACACCTCATGCCCAGCTTATACTGAGGTCTGGTACCCTGAAGGGGGCTTCACCTACACAAACCTGAGATTTCCCTCCCAATCAGGGGCATACATTGCTTCCTATTCAGTGGACTCCCAGAGAAAAACATATGAAGTCTGTCTGTTTTTTTTCTCTCTCTCTCTCTCTCTCTCTCTCTCTCTCTCACACACACACACACACACACACATAGTTGCAGACATGGACACACCCACACACAGACACAAACAGACAAACACACACACACACTCTGTCTCTCTCACATACAACACAGACACACACACACACACACGGCCTGGAACACACAGGCACACAAGTACATAGGCGCACACCGACACCCTCTCGCACAAACACAGTCACAGAAAATGTTCTGGGACAGCGGCACTCTGGAGCTTGCAAATTTTCCATACTCTGGTAACTATTATGAACCCTGAGATTCTATGGATGAGCCAGAGCCTGACAGGGGACTTTTGGATCCTTGAAGCTGGGCTTTCTTTCTCCTTTGGTGTGATGCAAAGAGAACTAGTCAGGAGAAGCCACGAACGTGTATGGCGCCTCCATGGGAGTCTGGCATCCTAAGGAGGTGATTTTACCAACAGGAAGGAGCTTTGCAAATGTAGTCTGCGTGGTCTGATGCCTCCCTGACGTCTTTAGAGCAGGATTCAGTAACCAAAGACAGGCGGGGTTCGGGACCTGGAAGGCTGTGCTTCGCCATGCCCGGCCGGACAAGCCCTGTGGCTCTTGGCCAGCAGGGCGGCTGCCCGCATGCATCCTGGCCTGGTCGCGGGACACCTGCAACTGCTCCTTGCCAAAGCTCTTCCGGGCCGCCAGGAAGCCTGTAGATGAATTGGGTGCTTCCTGTGCAGCCAGGCCTAGATGCTCCCGCCTAGCCTGTGTGTCAGTTCCAGGCAGAAACCTGGAACTGCCAGCGCGAGCTGCAAAGCAATTCCGCTTGATGGCAGTAGTGCATTGTGCATGTCAACAGCCTGGCGTCTCAGCCTGACTCCCTCCGCCCTCTTGGAGGAAATAAAAATGGCTACCGACAATCAGGCATCCTCAGGGGAGGAGCCAGAGAAAGAGGAATCAAGGCCTGGACATAGGAGACTGAGAACCGACCCTCCCTTAGGGGAGACGTCCAGCACTCGTACTGGACTCATCAAGTCCCTGGGCCCAGCACTGGCTTCCCACGTGGCAGAAGAAGGCTCGGTGTGCAAACTGGACAGTTGTGTGCATTGTGGGGTCTCCAGTGTCTCAGGCTTGAGCACATAGTGTGATGTGAGATGAGTCAGGCCTCTGGAAACCTCGGGTCTACTTGTCCTTGGAACCAAGGGTGTTGCCTCCAGCTTCCACATTCCATCAGGGGTCAGTAGGACGTTGCTGCACATGACCCAAAGATGGGGCCCTGCTACTGAGGCATCCGGGGACATCCACGACCTCCCATGAAGTGGCGGGACAGCCATCCAAGACCCTGATGTGAGGAAAAGAAGAAACATTCCGTCCACCTGTGCCCTTGCCTACCAGGCCCTGACTTTTGTTCCCCAAGCTTACCGGCTCCATGGCATTGCCAGGCAACCACTATGAGCTATCTCTAGGTAGGTCACAACCACTCCCTCGCCACAGACCATCCCCTTCCCTGCCCCCGAACAACATCCACACCACCACTGGGGATACTCGGTTTGCTCTCCTTCAGCCAAAGCCCATAAGTGACTCTTGGTGTCTACTGACACTTCACCCTGCTACTTACCTGAGGCTGGTAATAGGCACGCAATCCACTCACACCCTTCTGACAAGACTCAAGTGGACACCCGTGCACCTAGGCGAAAGGCAGAATACACAGTTTTCACGGGTACCACCAGGATACCCACAAAATATACCCACCCCTAAACTCCACAGTCACTTCCCACATAAGAACCTCTCAAGCCGCATGCATCCTATGTCCTGCATACCAGACATGAGGGACAGGGAGCAAAACACCGTAGAGCAGTCAATCCAGAGAATGGCTCTGTTTGACCACCAGACTACATGCAAACCTTCATATTCTCTCTCTCTCTCTCTGTCTCTGTCTTCGCCTCTCTCCTCTCTCTCTGTCTTTGTGTCTGCCTCTCTCTCTCTCTCGTATTCTCCCTCTCTCTCCCCCTTTCCCTCCTCCTCTCTCTCTGACTAACTTGTAATCTCTCTCCATTTCCTTGTCCTTGTCACTCACTCATAGACAGACATTCCTGGCCATAGTATCCTGGGAAGACATGACTGTCTGTGTAACAGATGATATACCATGTGCACTCCGGCAATGTTTTCCCTTTCCCAGACCCCTTTATCCCATGGGCATTGAGAATCTCCATTAGCTCTTCTCCACAAGGCTAAGACCTTGCCTGATGGAGCCTATTTAAGAGACCTCCTTCCCAGGCTATTGGGGACAACTCTCCCATTAGGTAGCCAGCCTCCTTTAGGCAGCCTCTCTCATGCTGCGTATGGTGCTTCCTTGGAGAGGGCCTGCCTGCTCTGAGTTCTCAGAGGTGCCTGGGTTGCCAATCCCAACGATGGGTCCTGCAATCTTCAATGTTGTTATCAGGCAATTGGTAAGACAGACCTTACCACAGGTACAGGGTCATCCGGACAAGAGTCCAGACCTCATACCCAGCTTATACTGAGGGATGGGACCATGAAGGGGGCTTCCCCTATAAAAGGACCTGACTTTTCCATCCCAATTAGGGGCATACATAGCTTCCTATTCGGTGGACTCCCAGAGAAAAACATATGCACTCTCTCTCTCTCTCTCTCTCTCTCTCTCTCTCTCACACACACACACACACACACAAACACACACACAAATAGTTGCAAACATGGACACACCCACACACAGACACAAACAGACAAACACACACACACACTCTATCTCTCTCACACACACACAGACACACACACACACACGGCCTGGAACACACAGGCACACAAGTACACAGGCACACACCGAGAACCTCTAGCACAAACACACAGTCACAGAAATTGTTCTGGGACAGCGGACTCTGGAACCTGCAAATTTTCCATATCTGGTAACTATTATGACCCCTGAGATTCCATGGACGAGCCAGAGCCTGACAGGGGACTTCTGGATCCTTGAAGCTGGGCTTTCTTTCTCCTTTGGTGTGATGCAAGGAGAACTAGTCAGGAGAAGCCACAAACGTGTATGGCGCCTCCATGGGAGTCTGGCATCATAAGGAGGTGGTTTTACCAACAGGAAGGAGCTTTGCAAATGTAGTCTGCGTGGTCTGATGCCTCCCTGACATCTTTAGAGCAGGATTCAGTGTCCAAAGACAGGCGGGGTCTGGGACCTGGAAGGCTGTGCTTCGCCATGTCCAGCCAGCCAAGCCCTTTGGCTCTTGGCCAGCAGGGCGGCTGCCCGCATGCATCCTGGCCTGGTCGCCGGACACCTGGAAGTGCTCGTTGCCAAAGCTCTCCCGGGACGCCAGGAAGCGTGTAGATGAATTGGGTGCTTCCTGCGCATCCAGGCCTAGATGCTCCCGCCTAGCCTGTGTGTCAGGTCCAGGCAGAAACTGAGAATTGCCAGTTTGAGCAGCAAAACAATTCTGCTTGAGGGCAGTAGTGCACTGTGCATGTCAACTGCCTGGCATCTCAGCCTGACTCCCTCTGCTCTCTTGGAGGCAAAAAAATGGCTACCGGCAATCAGGCATCCTCAGGGGAGGAGCCAGAGAAAGAGGAATCAAGGCCTGGACAGAGGAGACTGAGAGCCACCCCCTCCCTTAGTGTAGACGTCCAGCACCCATACTGGACTCACGTAGGGGAAAGGCAGAATACACAGTTCTCACGGATCCCACCAGGATACCCACAAAATATACCCACCCCTAAACTCCACAGTCACTTCCCACATAAGAACCTCTCAAGCCGCATGCATCCTATGTCCTGCATACCAGACATGAGGACAGGGAGCAAAACACCATAGAGCAGTCAATCCAGAGAATGGCTCTGTTTGACCACCAGACTACATGCAAACTTTCATATTCTCTCTCTCTCTCTGTCTCTGTCTTCGCCTCTCTCTTCTCTCTGTCTTTGTATCTGCTCTCTCTCTCTCGTTTTATCCCTCTCTCTCCCCCTTTCCCTCCACCTCTCTCTCTGACTAACTTGTAATCTCTCTCCATTTCCTGTCCTTGTCACTCACTCATAGACAGACATTCCTGGCCATAGTATCCTGGGCAGACATGACTGTCTGTGTAACAGATGATATACCATGTGCACTCCGGCAAAGTTTTCCCTTTCCCAGACAGCCTTTCTCCCATGAGCACTGAAAATCTCCAGAAGCTCTTCTCCACAAGGCTAAGACCTTGCCTGATGGAGCATATTAAAGAGACCACCTTCTCAGGCTATTGAGGACAACTCTCCCATTAGGTAGCCAGCCTCCTTTAGGCAGCCTCTCTGATGCTGCGTATGGTGCTCCCTTGGAGAGGGCCTGCCTGCTCTGAGTTCTCAGAGATGACTGGGTTGGCAATCCCAAGGATGGGTCCTGCAAACTTCAATGTTGTTATCAGGCAATTGGTAAGACAGACCTTACCACAGGTACAGGGTCATCCGAACAAGAGTCCAGACCTCATGCGCAGCTTATACTGAGGCATGGGACCCTGAAGGGGGCTTCCCCTACACAAGGACCTGACTTTTCCCTCCCAATCAGGGGCATACATAGCTTCCTTTTCGGTGGACTCCCTGAGAAAAACATATGCACTCTCTCTGTTTTTCTTTCTGTCTCTCTCTCTCTCTCTCTCTCTCTCACACACACACGCATACACACACACATAGTTGCAGACATGGACACACCCACACACAGACACAAACAGACAAACACACACACACTCTATCTCTCTCACACACACACACACACACACACACACACGGCCTGGAACACACAGGCACGCAAGTACACAGGCACACACCGACAACCTCTCGCACAAACACACAGTCACAGAAAATGTTCTGGGACAGCGGACCCTGGAGCCTGCAAATTTTCCATACTCTTGTAACTATTATGAACCCTGAGATTCCATGGACGAGCCAGAGCCTGACAGGGGACTTCTGGATCCTTGAAGCTGGGCTTTCTTTCTCCTTTGGTGTGATGCAAAGAGAACTAGTCAGCAGAAGCCACGAACGTGTATGGTGCCACCAAGGGAGTCTGGCATCATAAGGAGGTGGTTTTACCAACAGGAAGGAGCTTAGCAAATGTAGTCTGGGTGGACTGATGCCTGCCTGTCGTTTTTAGAGCAGGATTCAGTGTCCAAAGACAGGCGGGGTCTGGGACCTGGAAGGCTGTGCTTCGCCATGCCCGGCCGGACAAGCCCTGTGGCTCTTGGCCAGCAGGGCGGCTGCCCGCATGCATCTTGGCCTGGTCGCGGGACACCTGCAACTGCTCCTTGCCAAAGCTCTTCCGGGCCGCCAGGAAGCCTGTAGATGAATTGGGTGCTTCCTGTGCAGCCAGGCCTAGATGCTCCCGCCTAGCCTGTGTGTCAGGTCCAGGCAGAAACCTGGAACTGCCAGCGCGAGCTGCAAAGCAATTCCGCTTGATGGCAGTAGTGCCTTGTGCATGTCAACAGCCTGGCGTCTCAGCCTGACTCCCTCCGCCCTCTTGGAGGAAAAAAAAATGGCTACCGACAATCAGGCATCCTCAGGGGAGGAGCCAGAGAAAGAGGAATCAAGGCCTGGACATAGGAGACTGAATCTCAAGACATCCCAGGGAGGAAGCTGGCGATTGCCGTCTCTGCCGGCCGGGTGCAGGAATGGAGCATTGAATTGGCAACCTGGGCTTAACTCTCAAAGGACTAGGTCTTTCTTTTGGAATGTGGACTTCAGATGTTCACGTGGGCAGTGTTAAGCAGACAGCTGCAGTCAATGGCGAGGGCGTTCTTGCAACACTGTGAGGTTCTTATGGCTGGACTTGGCTGGTTAATTGATTCATTGCCAATGGTAGAATGTAGAGATGTGAAATCAATAACATACAAACAAACAGGGGGTGTGGAGGGTCGATTTGGAGGTGAGGAGAACTGGGGTGGGGGAGCTGAGAGGAACAAAGGTAGGAAAGGAGGGAAGTCAGGATATATTGAACGAGAAGAAAAATTTTAAAAAGCATATAAACGAACAATAAAAAGAATCAATGAAATAAAGAGTTGGCTTTTTGAAAAGATTAAGAAAAGTGACAAACCTTTATGCAAAGAAACCAAAAGAAAAGAGAGAAACAATTAGAATTAATAGAATTAAGAATGGAATGGGAGACATTGCAACAAACATGGGAAATTCTGAATTTAATAATTGAATTTAAAGTACTATATGCTTTGAAAATCTGTACTTCACGGAACTGGAAAACCTAAAAGAAATAGATGAGTTTCTAGTTAAATATACTATATCAAAACTAAATCAAGTTGAAATAAATAAATTAAATAGACCCAATATAACAATGAGATAAAAGCAGTAACTAAAAATCTCCCAACTGAAATAAGCCCAGGGGAACATGGATCCAGCATAAAATCTTATCAGACCTTCAAAGAAAAACTAAGGCCAATACTATTAAACTATCATAAATTAGAAAGCAATGTACATATCCAAATTCTTTTTATGAACCCAGTATTACCCTTATACCAAAAACTAAGCAAAGACTGCACTGAAAAAAAAATTAAGACCAGCAATTAAAAATTGGGACCTCATGAAACTAAAAAAACTTCTACACCGTAAAAGATATCATCATGTAAGTGAAGAGATAGCTCACAGAATGGAAAAAAATCTTTACCAGCTCTACATCTGACAGAGGGTTAGCATCTAGTAGAATATAAGGAACTCAAAGAACTGAACATCAGGAAAACAAAGACACCAGTTAAAACTTGGGGCACAGAGCCAAACAGAGTTTTCAAAAGATGAAATACAAATGGCTGAAAAATACTTTCACTTAAAAATATTCAGTCTCCTCCACCACCACCACCAGGGAAATGCAAATTAAAACTATTTCGAAATTCCATGTCACCACAGTCAGAACGGTAAGAGTCAACACAACAAATGAAGACAACTGGGGGGGCGTGGGTGTAAGGAAAGGAGAACACTTCTCACTGCTGGTAGGAGTGTGAACCGCTGCGATCCCCATGGAAATCAGTGTTCAGAAAAGTCTAGAAACGCATATACTCCATGATTCAGCTATACCATCCATGAATGTTGTACTGAATAGTTTTCTGTCAATTGACCCAGGCTAGCATCATCAGAGAGGAGAGAGCTTCAGTTGAGAAAATGCCTGTATAAGATCTGGCTGTAGGGCACTTTTAAAATTAGTAATTGATGGGGGAGAGCCCAACCCACTGTGGGTGGTGCCACCCCTGAGCTGGGGTCCTGGGTTCTATAAGAAAGCAGGCTGAGCAAGCCATGAGGAGCAAGCCAGTAAGCAGCACTCCTCCGTGGCCTCTGCATCAGCTCCTGCTTCCAGGTTCCTGCCTTGCTTGAGTTCCTGTCTTGAATTCCTCCAGTGATAAACAGAGATGTAGAAGTGTAAGCCAAATAAACCCCAATTTGCTTTTGGTCATGATGTTCCATTATAGCAATGTTAAGCCTAACTAAGACAGATGTATACCCAAAGGACTCTATATCCTACAACAGAGATACCTGCACTTCCTTGTTCATTGCTGCTGTGTTGACAACAGCCAAGAAATAGGAACAGCCTAGATGCCCATCAACTGATGAATGGATAAGGAAAAGGTGGTATTTTTAAAAAGTGGAATATTATTCACCTGGTAAGAAAAAATGAAATGAGCAGATAAATGTGTGGTGCTGAAAGCAACCCTCCAGAGTGAGGGAACCTGGCCCAGAAAGACAAATGTCACACATTTTCTCCTATTTGTAGATGCTAGCTTTGGACCTTCACATACGTGTGTTTTATTTGGAATACCCACAGAGGCCAGGAAATGACTAAGGGACCATGGAGTGGGGGCAACTTTCAAGAGAGGAGAGACAGAATGCAGTGGTATAAAGGGAATAGTGTAACAGAAAGGATTAAATTGGTTGGGGAGGGGGAGCAAAGTGGAGGAGGGGATAAGGAAAAGGAAAATAACACTAAAGATCTTTTGAAGAAGTCATTTGGAAAGTTACTGTTGAAGCTTCCTAAAGTGTGTGTGTGTACCTATATATCTATAATATATATGTATAGATACACATATATATAATGCATATGTATATATATGTATTTGAATATATTATTCAAAATGGAGTTACCCTATAATAGAGTGAAAATATCCCTAGCAGACATCAAAGGCTAACAAACAAAAGGCTCAGTGCCAGGAATGGGTTATATCATTTGGAGTTGTTGACCAGTAAGAGCAAAAAGACCCCAAACATTACAAGGTTGCCTATACTCTCGGTTACCCTATATATCTTGACAGTAAGACCCCACTTCTGGAAACAGCACATCCCTGAGTTGTAGAATATGGAGAAATCAAACTGGAGACGTCATCCCTGCTGGGGAACAAGTCTTTAACACACAGACTTTGGGGCACATTTCTGTTCCAAACTAAAGCAAGATGGGAAGATGAATGTGTTCTGAGGTAGGGTCCCACGTAGCCTAGGCTGACCTCAGACTCACCACAAGTCCAGTGCTGGTCTTGGACTCCTGATCTTCCTTCCTCTGCTTCTCAAGTTTCTGGGATTGTAGGCCTGTTCTCAGGGCTGAATGTTTAATACTTGGGTCACTCCATCCTCCATGTCAGGGAGTTCAAAGCACTAACTACGCTTTACTTTTTGCTCTAAGTCCTTTTCGCTTTGAGATGAGAAGAGAAAGGGCATGTGAGCCGCTGTACAGAGAAGAATAAGCACTGAAGCTCTGCCCTCAGTTATTCAGGTGGTGTCATGGTGAAGTAGGTTCTCCTGGCTCCTCCCAAGTTCTGTGGGGGGTGGGGGACTTGCCACAGTGAAGTGGGTTCTCCTGGCTCCTACTTCACATGACCTCACACCCTCAGACTCTGAGGGGGATGGGAGAGCAGCCATGATGAAGTGGGTTCTCCTGGTCCCTCCCAGGCTCTGCGGGGGTAGGAGAGTAGCCACTGTACAGGTGGGACAGTGTATGCTGACTGCCCTCCAGTCTGCCAGAGGCAGCTCTTGCCCAGATTTGGACTCTGGGTCCTGAAACTCTCTTCTGTCCTTTTACTTCCCAGGCCTGGGATTTATCCAAATTCCGCGGGAAGGGAGGGGTCTTCAGGGGCTAGGGTACTAAAACTCAAAATCCTCAGAAACCCTGTGCTTTGGTCTCTAAACTCAGAAGTTGATAGGGAACCCCCAAGTCAGGAACCTGTCAGCAGCCACAGGTTGTTTTCCTGCAGAGGCCGAGGTGAGAGGGGCCAGAGCCCAGGCCTCTGCGCAAGTTTTCCACGAGTCAGGGAGCCAGTTATTACGGCGCCACACGGCTGCTGACCGAGTCATCTGGACCACAGCCTTGCAATGCTTTGAACCACAGTCTCACAATCACTGAAGCAGGAAAATAAAGGAATGAAACAGGTGATAGTCGGAAAGCACATTGTAATTGGCAAGTTTGGTAAACACGTTTTGTTTGACTTTTATAACGGCTTCAACTTTTTATCGAGAGGCACCTTGTGAGGCCTTTTGGAAGTTCTCACTTTAACTGTTATAATCTTCTGTCAGCTGGGTTATGTTCAGCACGATTGTCGCAGAAATAATTCACTAACACATAAATGTGGACCCTTCAGTTCCTCTCATTCACCAGTACTAATTGGCTATCTTACTTTTCTTTTTCTTAGAGGGATGTTGATGCTGGTGGGCTGAAGGGGAGTGGCCAGAGACAGATGTGTTGCCAAGGCAGTGCGTGCCCCTGTGCTCTGGCACTGACTCTGGCCAGTGGGGAATGGGTGGCACCACCAGGGGAGGAGCTAGAGTATACAAGCCCAGGAAGACTAGGGGAAGACTCCATCTCTGTGGCTATGGGAAAGTCGTCATCTCCACTGGGATATTTTCTGGTGAGGCCTTCTTTAGGGGGATGAGCAACCACATACCTGTAGCTCATTAAACTCATTGACTCCCCATAGTGAACTTTGCTGGAATTGTGCCTCTGTTTGTTACTGGGACTTCAGGAGAAGGAGTAGGTGCTGTTTATGTCTTCCCCCTGGGAAGGAATTTTGGCAACACTGTGTTCTGTGCTGACATTTTATTGGCCTGTGAGGGAGAGAGAAGAGACGGAACATGTTGGAGAATCAGGAAAGCTAGTGGCGTAAGCCCCATCCTCATGGCTGGCAGACTCAAGAGCCAAGGATAGCCAGGGCTCAGTTCAAGTCCCGAGGCTGGAAAAGACCAGCACTCAGCTTCAGATAGGAGAACTCCCTCTTATGCTCCCCAGAGGCTCGACTGATCACACTAGCTCCATCCACACCAGGGAAGGCGTGTGCTTTCCATCATGGACCAGTTCCAATCTCCACCTAACCCAGAGCACCCCTGGAATAATGCTGGCCAAATGTCTGGGCACTGTGTGGTCGAAGCAGTGTACACGTTTAATCATCTTAGTATGGCACAGGTAGGTAGCAAGTCTCAATTTCTGAAGCTTGTGGATCCTGAAACTTGAGGCTCTGGGGGACAGTTGACCCTAATAGCAGTCATTTTAAGTGGTTTGGACAAGGGTGAAACTTGCCATTAATAAGAAGGTGAGGGCTGGAGAGATGGCTCAGTGGTAAAGGGGAAGGGTGAAGTTCCCGGGGTGGAGGCCAAGGCTGGCTGGCTTTGTGACGTGCCCTTTGAATCGGCGTACACAGGCCTCAACACCGAGGTGGCAGGGATGGAACTCTGATATCAACCACTTATCATGTCAAGTGGCCACAGGCTGAAGCCAACAGTATGTGAGAAACCAGAAGAGCCTGCCCAGGAAAAGCTGCCATGTTGAGGGGAGATGCCCACGCTGAATGTCTATGTAGGTTCTGTGATCATAGGGCATACAAGGGCTGTGCAAAGACAGAAGGAGCACATTGTCAAGCTCCTTAATAATCACAGCACTTCAAGGAGCTGAGGATGATGGCCCATAGTGAGAGACGTGGGAACTTAGGGAAGAAAACTTCTCTCCCGCCTCACGTGTCTTACTTGTCTATTTCACTCTCTGTCTCTACCTGGATCTCGCCCTTCCCTTTTACCCACTGAGCCATCTCACCAGACTTCATCTATTAAGGGCAGGTTTCACCCTTGTCCAAACCAGCTATCAGAAAACAACTGTTTTTTCTTTTCCTCCCTTCCTTCCTTCCTTCCTTCCTTCCTTCCTTCCTTCCTTCCTTCCTTCCTTCCTTCTTTCCTTCCTTCCTTCCTTCCTTCCTTCCTTCCTTCCTTCTTTCCTTCCTTCCTTCTTTCCTTCCTTCCTTCCTTCTTTCCTTCCTTCCTTCTTTCCTTCCTTCCTTCTTTCCTTCTTTCTCTCTCTTTCTCTCTCTCTCTCTCCTTCCATTTTTTTTTCTTTAATTAAAAAAAAAACCAATTTACAGAGTACCCCCCATGTGCCAGACGTGCTAAAGATCAGCAGGGAAGAACAGAAACATCTGTCTGCGTCTTCTCAGGCATCTACGGCCCAGTGGTTATCATGGGCAGCACCCTCACAGCAGCGTTTAAATAGGATGGAGTGGGGGTGGGGGATGAGAAAGAACATCAGCTGTGGATTTCCTCTAGCTGTGGAATCTACCACAGCCTCTTGGCTGGTGAGAATCAAGCCCTGTCTCTTGAGCCTAGGGTCTTGCTTGCTGTATGGTAGGAAGGGGAGACTTGAACATCATCCTGGGTGAGCCAGGATGAGGCACTCAAAGAGGGAACAGTGTTCTAGACCTGTGACTGCGATGTGGGAAACCCCCACCCCCACCCTCAGCTGAGTGGCGCTAAGGTCGAGCACTGGATGGCAGCTGTCTAGTTCACGCTTACGCAGACGTAGTCCTCAAAGATGGGATGCTTCCACCAAGCACAGAAACCAGCAGAGCGTGAACTTTCATCTCCCATTCAGAGAGTGCCCCAGGGCCTCAGGACATGACAAAGGGAACCGTGTAGAAATGAGGGAGCGTTGAGCACATCATGCTTGCTCGTCATACATAAGTTGAAAATGAACTTGAGGAGGACGCCATCTCTCAAAGATTTAGGATTTTTATAGGAAAGATATAGACCTGATATTAGTTAAAAATGGGGCTGAGGTACTTGGGCAAGTATAGGATATTGAAAAAAAAATCAAGATATTGGTGCACCCTTTGAGTTGGAGGTGAGAGAGACAGACATGCATGACCCTTCTAACTGCAGGGTCCTACATGAGAAAAATCAGGGCCCCTAGGTGGGCAGTTTGAGGCACAAAAGGTTCTGGAAGAGGTGATTTAGATGGGAAGGGAGTGGCCCAGTGAGGGGTCCTAGTTCTTTACAAAGATCATCCTGTCGCAGAGTATGTGAGCCGTGTCCCTGTCACACTGCGTGCGAGATGAATCTGGGGATAGCCCGGGAAACAGCTTTGCAGGCACAAGATAGCCCGCAGCAGGCCTTCCACATTGGAAGCTGTATGGAAATATTTGAGGTGCTCAGCAGGGACAGAAGCAAGACTCACAGGAACCCCAAAGAGGTTGATTCTGCCTAGGAGAGCGGGCCTCGTATATCACCCAGAAGTTTCTGAGGACAGAGTGGGGTGAGGATACACCCGAAGGAGAGGAGGACTCACATATCCTCGAGGGCAAGAATGCATATGGATTGATCAGTTTATCACCTGACAAAACCTGCACAGGGTGCAGCCCTGTATCTAGGTAGCTATCCCCGGACCCAGGGGCTTGGCCTCAGCTGATTGTTACGGACAATGCTTGGTGCATACTGTAAGTGGACTTGCATTATTTCTACCCAAAATCATAACATGCATTTAAGTCCAGTTCCCCATCTACCCTCTTGGACAATGACTAGTATTCTGGCTTTAGCATCCAGCGGGGCCTGGCTGTTCCCAGGTTGTAATGCAAGTATGACCAGGCTGATATAGGGGTAGAAAGATAAGCAGAAAGAAGCCAAGCTGGGCCTGATCTTGTCATAGTGCCTACCCTTCCACGAGAGTGACGAGACTGCCAGAGTGCGAATCGGAGTTAAACATTCCAATTCCTGCTCATCGTGAATTCTAGAAATTCTTGTTGTTTAGAAGGCAACTCGAACCTCTTCCTTGGGACTTAGAAGAAAGCTAGACCATCACACATTCTGTGTGCTTTATACAGTTAATTTGTGCATGAAGAGTCTAGCAGCTTTCTCCCTGCTGTGAATGAAGTCCACATGATCTCCCGTCAGTTTCTATGGCTTTCTTCCTCTGTTCGGATACATTAATCTGCCTGTCAGTTTATGATGGATTTTGGTGCCTTTCTTCCTCTTCAAATCTGAGCCCACATTAATTTAGTTTCCATTTCAACAGTGTTTAAAAATAGAGCATAATTGTTTTGACTAGTGTACAATCAAACATGAGCGGTTGAAGGAACTTACCTCCACAGTCTAGATCTCCGTTGCTTTTCTCTTGTTCCTGAGATGCAGCTGTGCTCTGCTGCCTCAGAGCAAGGTGAGTCAGCCTCAGTCTTCCCCTGATACTCTAGGTCAGTTAAATGCCTCAGGTATTCGTCTCCTAAGCTCAAAAATGCACCCCCTCAAGGATGACTGACATGGCCCCCAGAGAGTGACTCAAACAGACATGGCCCCCCCAGAGCATGACACCAGCAGACATGGCCCCCCCAGAGCATGACACCAGCAGACTTGGCCCCCCAGAGCGTGACCCCAGCAGACATGGCCCCCCAGAGGGTGACCCCAGCAGACATGGCCCCCCAGAGCGTGACACCAGCAGACGTGGCCCCCCAGAGGGTGACCCCAGGAGACATGGCCACCCAGAGGGTGACCCCAGCAGACATGGCCCCCCAGAGGGTGACCCCAGCAGACCTGGAGGAAAGTTGAGCTGTGCCATTTTTGCTTGTTGTTAATGAGCCTAATGCCTCTCATGCAAAGACACTGGTGTAGTTGTTGGGCTGCTGTGTGGCTCAGTCAAGAGAGACAAGGAGGCATATTTCATAACTGCAAACCCTGCCAGACCTCAGGAGGGGTAACCACTGTCATGACCAGTGTCATACTCACAGTGGAACCCTGAACATCTGAGCTCAGGTGTTTCATTGATTCAGAATTCTTCAGGAGCAGATCATAAGCAATCAAACATCCCCCACAGAAATCCAATACCTGCAGACAATACAAAATGCCAAGGCCGAGGCTGCCCTTCTCCCAACAGTGCACAAAACAATTATTTTTAAATATAGCTAAAAATAAATTTCCACAACGTTTCCTCTTTTCTGAATAAGTTAAAAAAAACAAAGCTTTATCTCTACAACACAATTTAACACTACAACAGCAAAACCACTCACAAGAAGAACAATCATGAGGCTTTTAATGCACAGGACCAAATGATACCAAACATCTGTGAAACTTTTCACAATGTCCTTGGACAGCAGAAAAACAGTATCAATGTCCAATTATCTGGAATTCATTCACGATCTTCTGGGCTCCTCGAAAAGGCTTGGGTCACTTCTCTGGCTCTGCCCTCTGCAGCACACACAGCTTGTCCTCCAGGTTCTGGCTGGGGCCTCTAAAGCCATGAGCCAAAGGGACCTCTTTCTATGTATACATTATTTCAGGGATTTTGTGACACCAAAGCCAGTGCCAACACTGTGTCGCCTAGGGTTGTGTTGCTTGCTGGCCTATGTGTCTCCATTTCCTTTGATTGTTCTGAGACCAAAAAGGCCGTTCAGTCCTCAAACTCAAAATTCTTCTTCCTTAGCCTCCTAAGCGCTGGGGTACAGGCTTGGCTGATTTCTTACGTTTCAAAAAGCATAGCCATTGTATGCTGGCCACTTTGTTAGACACTTTTGTACAATCCAGTTTTGTTCCCATAGCAACCCTGTGTGAAGGCACTCTACTCCTCTGTGGCAAAGGAGGCCCTGAGACCCAGCGGTTGAGGCCTGGTCACACGTCTGTCAAGGGCAGGATCAGTTGTCGTTCTGGTCTCTGCTTTTGGTTTTTATTACATTTTTGAAGACTGTAAACCCCATCAGTCTCAACTTTATAGTTTCTGTTTTTGTGGGCAGGAACTTTCTGGAATGATTTGCTTAGGTTGTCTAACAGTACTGCAGGGTGGTGGCTCAAACAACAGGAATGTGTCTCCCTCTCCTGGAGGCTGGAATCCCTGACCACAGCGTTGGCAGGATGAATGTGTTCTGAGGCTCTTTTACTCAGCTTACAAATGGTGTCTTCTCCCCGTGTCCTCACATGGCTATTTCTCTACAAGTCCCTGTGTCCCAGTCTCTTCTATGACACTAGTCATATTGGCTTTGCCTATCCTAATGATCTCATTTTAGGGTCTTTAGCTTTCTAAAAGCTCTCTCTCCAAATGAGGTTACACATTGGGCATTAATTAGGGCTTCAGTAGACTCACTGGTACACCAGGGAGGGCTTGTTATGAATATAACCACAATCACTGCACTGTCATGTTTGATGATCATAAGAGCCTGTTTCTCCTCATGATTGGGTGGGCTGTAAGGAGAAAGGCATATGTATGAACTTGACATGGGTCCAGTATGACACACGTTAGGTATATGGTGACAGGCTGATGGAACAGTAGGGAAAAGCTATGCTAGGTGTTGTGTAATTATTTATCGTCTGCATATACACCGGGTAGCATATATATAGCATACTATGGTGCACATATGTAGAGAAGAATATACAGTGACAATAGCATATGTATTTTGTATTCATAGAGTGTGTGGGTATGTGGTATGTCTTCAGTAATATAGTGGTTATAGCTTGTGTTATGTCTTATACATGTATACTCCCATATGAGCACATGGCATACACATGTATTCAGCTATTTGTAGTAGTATCTACAGTGATTATGGTACAGTCCTTGAGCTGCTGAGGATGTCTCCCTTCCTGATCATAACTCATCATTACGCTCTCAACATGGTTTTGCCTCATTTCCAGCTCTATGCACCGCAGCTTCCTTGGAGCTTTTAAACCACCAAGTTTACCTCATTTTGCAGTAATGGCAGCCCCCAGGAAAAGCACAGATTGGATTAGCACACAGCCTGTTATTTCAGCACCCTAGGGAGTCACAGCTGTGATGCACAGCTGTGAAGAGCTGCTTCAGCCCCACTTACTTTCTTTAAATCAGCAACGACCTAAACAAATGAACCCCGATGCCTGGGAAAGTCAGCTGGAGTCAGTGCTCTGAAAACTGAAAGGCATACAGGCCAGAATAAAATTTTTATGGCACCAACAACTGAATTTGCAAGCCAGAATTTATTGATTTGCCAATGTAGCCCTCCAGAGTTCAAATTCCTTACAGAAATTGCCAAATTGTTTAGATGGAAGTGTGGTGGCTATCCCAGTCTCCCGAGAGAGTTAACTTTCTCATGTGATTGAAGTTTGTGCATCTGTTTCTCATGTAACATTTTCAAGTCAAAGCAGCTCAATGCAGTGCATTTTTGGAGCTCTTAGCAGGAGTGAGGTGCAATGTAGAATTCCTAAGGAATGCACAGCATAGCAAAGAAGTCACATGCTTCCATCAGCCTGTGACAAAGCACTGAGGAAGCCGGAAGGAAGAATGAGGTAAGCGGATGATAGGAAGGAGAGAATAATTCTGAATGTGTATAGGGAGCCTTCAGTGAGACATCACTCTTCTTGGAGAGAATGTGAGACCTGGGTCTTCTCAGACTTTATTGCTTCCTTTGCTTGGAGTTTCCTTTGTGGACAACAGACTATACAGGGTGAGAACAGGGACACACCCAAAGAAAGCATGTTGCAGTTGTACTTGAGAGCAGTGGTAATGCTAATGAGGAGAGTAAAACCTCTAGAGGCAAGGCTCCGCACAGACGGGCAAAGAAGCTGAGACGAGATACAGCATGATCTCTCTGCTCAGAGACTTAGGACCCACCTACACCAACACAAAACAGAGGCAGAGCCCAGTGCTGTAAAATGCACCGTTAGATACATCGTCCTTACAGTGATGTTCTAGGGAAGATGGTGACCTAGGGAAGATGAACAGGTCTCATTTCAGATATGAACACATTTACCTTGCTAAAGGGCAGTTTTGTGGGACTGCCATAGAGCTAAGAGTGGGTTGAAGCTGGTTTGGAACCCTGTGTCATCCCAGCAGATGAGAACGGTAGGCGTTCAGCTGCTCCTCACTTTGGCCCTGGCCAGAACCCAGCTAAATATTAAATATTGCCTGCTTCCCAGAAGCAAAAGGAATGTGACTGTGTTGGTGCTTATCTGCGCTGTAGCTGGAAACCTAGGGATGGATCCATTCACTGATAAGGTGCCTTCTTTTTTTTCCCCTGTGAGACCACACCTCATGCAGAAGGTGCCCTTACACGACCTTGACGCTTAGACTTGAGCCTCACATGCAAATAAGGCTACCCAATATCCTTATCTGAGCCAATGGATCCCAGCCCTGGTACCAAAGACCCTCCCCTGCTTGTGGCTCCATATATGTAACCTATACCCCACATTAAAGGATCTCTGCTTCCACCAGAAGAGAGTCCCAAGGCCTGATTCATTGCTTCTCGTTCATTCGTTCTCAGTGTCGGGAATCAGGGTCCACGGCGGTCCCAGAACCCCTGAACTCCTCCCTCCCGTGTTCCCCCTCCGTTCCCTAGCATGGGGTCTCCTAGCTGGCCAGAATGGAGGGAGAATCGGCCGAAACCCAGCTGGGTGTGGGCTGGGACAGAGCGGCGATGGAACTTGCGGGAACAATACTAGCACAGTTTGACAAATATGTTTTTTTGTATTATTGCTTAGTTTTGCTTACTTTCTGCATTATGGAAGATTTTTTAAATAGCTTAGAGTTTAACTGTTTATTTATTATTTATTATAATCTACTCTTACCGATGATGGCTCTTATTTATTTGGTGGACAATGGTTTTTAATGAGATCTTAAAATGTTGCATTTCTACTCAAAACACTCTGGAGGCTGAAGCAGGAGGTTCTGAGTTTAAGGCTAGATGTGATACGTAGTAACTCTGAGACCAGGCTGGACTCCACAGTGAAAGCCTGTGTTTAAACAAAATGGATGTAGCTGTTAGTGAATTGCTCACTAAAAATAGTTACAAATAAAAAGTATCCCATCTCCTGTATGGCTTTTTATATCCTAAAACTTTCGATTGTATGTGACACCCTCTCTACTTCTTATATTGTTACTATGTGCAATTAAAAAATGATTTATTTTTGTTTATGTGTGTCTATGTGCATGTATGCCACATGTGTGCTGCTGCCTGAAGAGGCCAGAAGAGGGTGCTGGGGCCCCTGGCCTCATGTGGGTGCTGGGAAAATAACTGCGATTCTGTGTTCTCTCAACTACTGAAGCATTTCTCTACCTGCAACTATGTTCGATTGGTTATTTGCTAGAACTTCCAGGGCCCAAACTGGAGGATCCTGGGCAAGCCAAGATGATTGCCACAATGAGTTGGAGAGGTCGCTTAGCGGTTAAAGCACTGACTGCTCTTCTAGAGGTCCTGAGTTCAATTCCCAGCACAACCATCTATAATGGGATCTGATGCCCTCCTCTGGCATGCAGATGTACGTGCAGATAGAGCACTCAAATAAATAAATAAATCTTTAAAAAGAGAGAGAGGTGGTGGTAGTTAGGTGGTAATGTCTCACATGGCTGAAAGAAAATGTCACCCACACATTGTGTCGCATCCTTCCCAGGATGACGCACATTTACCAGCCTCTGTCTCTAGGATTTGCCTTCTCCCCTTCCTTTCTATGACTTGTAGGCTGATTCCCAAAGCAACCTTGGAAATGCCAGAACTTCTGCTAACTTGAACTTTTGAATGACCCCATATAATCAATGTGGTGCTTAATTTTCACTATCAACCTTGATTGGGTTTAAAAATCACCCAGGAGACACATCTTTGGGAACATCTGTCAAGGCATTTCCAGAAAGATTTAACTGAGAAGAGAAGACCCATCCTAAACGTGGGTAGCACCATTCCATCATCTGAGGCCCCAGGTGAGGAGCCTGGGAAAAGCTTGATGAACATGAGCATGCATCCATCTCTGCTTCCTGTCCTGTTCTTCTGAGATGTGAGAGGCATGCTAGCAACTCATTCCTGCTACAGCTGCCTCCTGCCATGCCTTCTCTGCAATGATGGACTGTGGCTCCTCAAACTGTGAGCTCAAATAAACCTATCCTCCTTTTACATTGCTTCTTGTCAGGTATTTAATCCTACCATTGAGGAAAGTAATACAGCCCAGGACTGGCCTCGCTTCCAAATCCACCTTGTCACCATTGCTATGGAGCTTCGTACAAGCAAGGAACAAGCTTTGAATGGGTTAAGCCAAATGAGAAAAGGCTGGGTCATCGTAATATAAATACTGTTTCACCATGCCATGATTTCATAGCCATCTTTTGATACTATATTTGTGGTTGCATTTGAAGCTCAATGAGAAGATCAAGACTCCCCAAATAGATGTAAGTTCAGTCTAGAGCATGGCCAAGAATGCTCAGAGAATACTAACCACCATGTTTATAGGAGTATGGGCCCTTGGCAGATTTCTTGTGTGAGGGGACTTTGGGGTGAAGATAGGTGTGAGGTCATTGAACATATTGTTTTCCTTCCAATCAACCAACATCACATTTATAATCCCGTCTCCCAAGTTCATGAAAACTGTATTAAATGTCTCTGGATTCCAAATTCATACTTCTTCAGGAAGTTTAAGCTGTCAGTGCTGTAAACCTGATGCATTCCACAGTCACTTCATTAGCCAGAACTGCACTTAGATTTTTAAAACCAGGAGGGTAAGAGCTACACTTACCTGTGGGTATACGAGTAAGTATTAAGAGTGCATTAGGAATTATGCCGATCTAGGAAAGTGGCAGAAGTAGGTTCTCCTCTAAGGTCCATGATCTCATGAGTTATGTGTAGCTGGCTAGGCTTGCAGTACTGGGAGTGATTTCCCTCCTGTTCAGTGGGCTTCAGCTCCAATTAGAAACCAAGATATAAGTGCCACTATTGCACCTTTAGGGATAGCTTGCCATGTTGATCATGCTGTCGTGGTTCATAGGCATCACAGATTGGAAAGACTATTGTTTTCCTCCCCTAGCAGCTTGCATAGCACCACTTGGTACTATGAAAACTAGTCTTCAGAGAGGACGCTTTCAGGCCAATTCCAGCTCAAATTCTCTGAGTCCTGTACTTAGAGTGCATGGTGTCTTCAGCAATAGGGACTTACCTTTAACTTCTCAGAAGCAACCAAGGGCAACAGAGATAGCCCATGTTGTTTTGGAATCTCTTGGACACCCCTGACCAACAATTCAAAAGGAGATTTTTTTCATGTCTGGTACTGGGTTTTGTTAGTTGGCTTTGTCTAGAAATGAGACCATTAAAGAAAGCACAACTAGTCAGAATACAAAGAGCAACTGATCATTATGTGCCCAGTCCCAGTTGATATATCTGCAACATAACTACTGCCGCCAAGGTTCAGAGAACATCGCAGAAGAGGGGCAAAAAGAGAAAAAGCCAGAGGACCAGGAAGTCTGCCGTGAAATTGTGAACTCTAGCTTTGATGGGAAAGCTGCACCCATGAAATCTTAACAACATAATGCCTACAGAAGACCCAGACAATTCCAACAACCATTGATATAAAAAAATAAATGGGGGAAATCTCAGTGTTCCCCACCTTAGACGAAGAGCTAAAGGCAATTAACATGAATAAAAACAGAGGAAGAGAAGAACTCCAGGTCAAAGGCACAGAAAACATTTTTAATAAAATCATAGAAGAAAATTTCTTCTAATGAAGGAGGTGCCTATCAAGGTACAAGAAGCATACAGAATACCAAATATCAGAAAAGAGATTCCCCATGACACATAATAACCAAAACACTAAAAGTACAGAATAGAAAAAGAATATTAAAAGCTGCAAGGGAAAAAGACCAAATAACATATATAGACAGACCCATTAGAACAACACCTGTCTGTTCAACGGAGACTCTAAAAGTCAGCAGAGCCTGGACAAACGTGCTACAGACTCTAAGAGGCCACAGATGGCAACCCAGGCTATTATACCCAGCAAAACTTTCAATTACTATAGATGGAGAAAGAAAAACATTTCATGACGAAAACAATTTTAAACAGTATCTATCTACAAATTCAGCTCTTCTGAAAGTACTAGAAGAAAAAAATTAGTCTAAAGAGGTTAGCCACACCCAAGAAAACACAGTAATAAATAATCCATAAATAGTAAATAAAAAATTAATAGGAATCAATAAACTTGACTCATTGATAAGTCACAATATTAATGTCTCAAACTCCCAATAAAAAGCCACAGACTAACAGATTGGATCTGAAAACAGGATCTGTCCTTCTGCTGAATCCAAGAAACATACTCCAACCTCAAGGATAGACATCACCGCAAAGCAAAAGGATAGCAAAAGATATTCTAAGTGGAACTAAGAAGCAAGCTTGAGTAGCCATTTTAATATGTGACAAAATAGACTTCAAACCAAAACTAACCAGAAGAGATAGGAACCACTACATATTCATCAAAGGTAAAAATTCACAAAGAGAATATCGTGATGCCAAACATTTATGCACCGAACTCAATGGCACCTGAGTTCATAAAAGAAACACAACTACAGCTGAAATCACATATTGACCCTGACACCCTGGTAGTGGGAGCCTTCGATACTCCACTCTCACCAATACACACGTCACCCAGACACAAACACAGCGGAGGTGCTGGAGTTAGCACATGCCATAGGTCAGGTGGGATTAGCAGATATTTACAGAACATTCCACCCAAATGTTAAGAATATTCGTTCTTCTCAGTCACTTATAGAACTTTCTCCAAAATTAACCACATACTTAGATGTAAAGCAAGTCTCACAGATATAAGAAAATTGAAATAACACCCTGTATCCTATCTGACCACCATATATTAAAGCTGGATATCAACAATAACAGAAAGTATGCAAACTCATGGAAACTGAACAACTCACTGCTGAACTAAAATGGGTCAAGATATATATGATATAAAAACTTTCAACTGAATGAAAATGAAAACATAATATACCAAAGCTATGGAACACAATGAAGGAGGTTCTAAGTTCATAGCACTTTGTACCTACATTAAAAAAAAAATAACAACTTAACACCACACCTGAAAGCTCTAGAGCAAGAAGAAGAAATAACACCCAAAAGGAGTAGATGGCAAGAAATAATCAAATTCAGGACTGAAATCAATAAAATAAAAACAACAACCACAATAATAAAAAGAATTAATGAAACGAAGAGTTAGTTCTTTGAAAAATAACAGTAAAATCAGGTGACAAATGCTTAGCCAAATTAACTAAGAGAGAGACGATTCAATTTAATAAAATTAGAGATGAAAAGGGGGACAGAGCAACAAGTACTGAGGAAATCCAGAGAATTGTAAGGATACATTTTAAAAATGTGTACTCCAGCAAACTGGAAAGCCTAAAAGAAATGGATTCATTTCTTGATATCTATGGCCTTCCAAAGTTAAATCAAAATCAGATATTTTAAACAGAGCTATAAACCCTAGTGAAATAGAAGCAGTATAATTTCTCAATCAAAAAATCAAACCAAACCAAACCAAACAAACAAAAAAACAAAGCACAGGGTCAGATGGTTCAATGCAGAATTTTTTCCTGACTTTCAAAGAAGGATGGATGCCAATACTCCTCAAATTATTCAGCAAAGTAGAAGCTGAAGGAACATAGCCTAATTCTTTTTTGAGGTCACCATTACCCTAATACACAAGCCACACAAAGACCCAACAAAGAAAAAAAATTACAGACCAATTTCCCTTATGAACACAGATGAAAAAATTATCAATAAAATATTTGCTAATAGAATCCAAGAACATATCCAAAAGATCATCTACCACAATCAAGCAGGCTTCATCCCAGAGAAGCAGGGATGGTTTAATATACTTGAATTGATTAATGTAGTCCACCACATAAACAGAGTGAAAGACAAAACCACATGATCATCTCATTTGATGAAGAAAAAACCTTTGACGAAATAATAAAGCACCATTGTAACGTATTTCACAGAGACCATGTGATTGGAGGAGAATGCTCGGTGCTCCCAGGGAGTGTTAGTGCTTATTACTATGCACAGAGTGTGCACACCTTCTTCTCTGTGGCATCTACACATGTTTTGAAACTTACAAAACACTCTTACAAATATATTTGCTCAAGGAGAGAAAACTAGTCAGCGTTCAGCTCCATTGGAGTATAAAAACATACTAAGTTAGGCTTGATACCAACAGTATTGTTTCTTTTGCTAAATTAGCTCTTAAAACATGGACAGAGAAGACTTGTAGCTTCACCAACAACCACTGATTTACACCAGTAGGGTGGCATTATTTGCTGTACCAAGTCACCTGACCGATTCTTTCCAGGCTGTCCCTTGGTGTGCTTGTGGTTTCTTGCAGCTGGGAGCTGGAATTTAAAGTGATAGCTTCTTTATAAGCTGTCATTGCTCCACCTGTCTGAATTTCCTATTCTTTTTGTTTTTCACAAGCCGCAGATAAACAGCCATTCACTCAGGATATCAGGGAGTCAGGATGCCAAGTGAATGGCTGTGTTTCTCACAAGAGCTTTACACCCACAAGCAGAAGTTTTTAATCCAGTTACATTTTGGGAGGCCGGTTCTCTCATGTGGTAAGTGACGTCTTTTCCCAGCATTTATCTCTCTGTTTTTGTTTTTGTTATTTTTGAGACAGGGTTTCTCTGTTGTAACTCTGGCTGCCCTGGAACTCACTCTGTAGACTAGGTTGGCCTCGAACTCACAGAGATCTGCCCGCCTCTGCCTTCCGAGTACTGGGATTAAAGGTGTTTGCCACCACCACCCGGGGCACCAGCATTTCTCTTTTATGTCATCATACTTTGACAGAGATTGAAAGCACCAGCAGATTCTGGGTCTACTTCTCAGTCTCTGTGCTGTTGCTGGAATCCCTGACCCCAGCCTGGGCTCTGTTTTGTCTTCTTGACACCTGGCCCAAATTCAGAGACCCATTCTTTCTGTGTGTCATGGAATCGCTGGTAACAGTAATGGAACAGTTTCATCAGGATTATGTCAAGTCTAAGCCTGTGAGCCTCACGTCATCTGCTCCATTCTTCAAAAAAAATGGCTCGTTTTAAGGAAACGTCAAATCCAACCCCAAGAAATACCATTAACTGCGCTTGTATTTAATTTTCAAATGAACTGTCTCTCATATTCATTTTTACTCCCTTTCTGTCAGTAATAGAACAGTGTGAATTTTAGCTAAGCACACGGCTCCAGATCCAAACTACATCTCCCAGTATTCTTTGCAGCTGTGTACATGAGACATGAACAAATGTTAGATGGGAACTTCTGGGATTTTATTTAAATTTGAGATTTGTCCTGCTTTGTCTCTCTTTTATCTTTGCCCAACTTGGGGAAGGGCAGACTAGAGCAGCTGGCCTCTGCTGAGGGATGTCACTGAGCCCACTCTACTCACCCCAGAGGAACTTCCTTGTAGACTGGAGTCTGGTAAGCAACTTCACCTGTTTTTCAGATCATATAACAAGTGATTGTATAGTAGAATGTGTACCTTCATTCTTAGGAAAGCACAGTAGATTCCAGTGACGGCTACCTGTGAAGAAGGCAGGAGTATTGTGATTTCAGTGTATGATGTCCCTCATGGGCTTGTGTGTTGAACACTTGCTGTTCAGCCGATAGTGCTGTCCCGGAGGCTTCTGGAACCTTTAACAGGTAGGGCCTAGTTGAAGGAAGTAGGACATTAGGTTGTGACTTTGAAGGTTATCCTTGGTCCCCCATTCCTTCCTTGCCTCTGCTTCCTGTTAGTCGTAAGGCTGTCAGCCTCCTCCGCATGCTCTTACCACTGTGATATTCTGCCCAGATGCATCATGGGTCCAGGCCACCATGGACTGAACCCTTTGAAGCTAAGAACCCAAACCAATCAGCCCTCCCTGAAATTGTTCATGTCAGGTATTCTGTTAAGTAATGCAAAGGCAACTAATACAAGGGGTTATGGTGCTAATCTCGGAGAGAATCAGAGAGAATCAGAGAGGTCATTCTGGGCTGTCGAGAGATGGTTCAGTAGGTAAAGCATGGGGAACTGTGTTTGGATTATTCTTCTAGTTTCATTTTTGTCACTGTGACACAATAGCCTGACAGAAACAACTCAGGGGAGAACAGAGTTAATTTCAGATTACAGTTCCTGGTTACAGCTCCTCATGGCAGAGATATCACGGTGGCAAGAGTTCGAAGCAACTGGTCACATCATACTCACAGTTAAGAGCAGAGAGAGCTGAATGTGTAAGGTCTGCTTGCTTGCTTTGTTTACTCCTCTCTTGTATAGTTCAGGACCCCCTGCCTAGGAATGGTGCCACAGTAGGGTTTTCCCTCATCAGTTAAAAGTGAAGGCAATCCCCTGCAGATGTGCCCAATCTGATCTAGACAATTCCTCAATCAAGACTCTCTCTGGCTAATATCTAGGTTATGTCAAGTTGACATTTAAAAACTAACCATCACATATTCCCAACACCCATGTTAAAAATTCAAGTGTGGTGGTATATTCTCCTATCCCAGTACTGGGGATGCGGGGAAGCATAGATACAGGTGGGATCCTTGGAACTCATGGCCAGTCAGTTTAGCCAATCAGTGATCTCCAAGTCAGATGGAGACACTCTCTCCAAACATTAGGTGGAGAGGCTGGAGAAATGGCTCAGCAGTTGAGAGTACTTGTTCATCTTGCAGTGGACCTGGATTCACTTCCCAGAACCCACATGGCAGCACACAGTCATCTGTAACTCCAGTTTCAGGGGAGCTGATGCCCTCTTATGGCTTCTGTGTGTACCAGACATGCATTTGGTACACATAGATACATGCAGGCAAATAACCACACACATAGAAATAAATACATCAAAAAAAAAAAAGATATGGGTTAAAAACTTTCCTTTAAAGGTGGAGAGTGAGCAAGGACGACACCCAATACCAACTTCTGGCCCTCATGCACTTATATACATAATCATATGCATGAACACATTCATATACCCCCATGAACACTTACCTACACACACACACACACACACACACACACACACACACACACACACAGTCTAAAAATAGGGAGCCTAGTCTGCTTCTTAGAATCCTCTGTTGACTCCCTGGGCACCTTACACAGAAGACTCCTCATTATGTATACGAGCTACTTTCCCCATTACTGTAGCAAAACACCTGACAGAAATAATGAAGGAAGGATTCACTTTGGTTCATGAGTTCAGAGGGATCAGCTCACCCAGGTGGGGAACTCATGGTAGACTGACTGTGTGCCTGGATACAGGGTGGTGACAGTTCACATGGTACATGGATCAGGAAGCAGAGGCACAGGCTAGAACCTTCAGGATGTTCAAAGGCCTACCCCTAGCAATCTGCTTCCACCAGTCAGGTGCCACCTCCTAAAAGCTACACGGCCTCTCAGAAGCTGGGTGCCAAGCACTCAAACCATGAGACTATAGGAGACGTTCTGAATTAAATCATAATAGCAAGACTAACGATACAGCACGAGGCGGCATCAGAGTTTGTTCTTGGATGAAAATCACATACCACCTCACAGATATTTAAACACAGAGCTTCAACTCGCATAAGAAATCTTGAGAGCTCACTCAGCTCCCAGTTTCACCAAGACATGAGGGGCTCACAGTTGAAAGATTGCCCTGAATCTCAGAAGAGATGCTTAACTTGAGTATTTGAAGAGAACTGGGATTGCTAAAGACTCCAGGGACTCTTGGAGTTGAAGTGAATGCGTTTTGTGTGATGTGAGGATCATGAACTTATGGGAACCAGAGTGGTTCACATGTGAAATGTCCCGTGGGGCCTCATGTGTTTGAGTACTTGTTCCCTGTGGGACTGGCCTAGAGCTAGGAAGGGGTTGAGTCATGCTTTGAACTTTGGATTTTCTCACTCCAAGAGTGGAAGGTGTTTGGCTGCTCCCCCTTTTCTTACTCTGACAAACCCAGTGAGCATTAACAGCTAGCAAAGCTCCCTCAGGTGCTGATAAGATCCTGCCTCTCCAAGGCAGCTGGCCTGGTTGCTGCTTATCTGACCACTGAGGCTGGAGGGCCCCCAGCTGGACTTCTTTCCCTTTATGACCTTATAAGATCTCTTCCTCTGATTCCTTGAGACCTCTGCTCATGCAAAGGAGGTTTCCTCAAGATTTTTGGCCAGGGCCAATAACACACGACCACCCATATCTGGTTGTGAGCATCCCACATGCAAACGGAGCTCTCCTAGTATTACTGCCCTTGCCAATAGCATATCACATGATATATTTCCCCCTCTCCCTCTACCATCTATATGACTCCCTTTGCTTCAATACACTGAGCTGTTTACACTGACACTGCCTCTGGGGAAGTCTGTTTCCTGCGGGCTCTCAGCCTCTGCCCAAGACCTTCTCGAACTTGACTCAACCGGTTCCTGAGTTAGTACTACAATGCTCCCTCCGCCATCAGCATGGTGTGCAATGGCTTGGCTGCCCTGGGAAAGGGATCCAGGAAGCGCAGACCCACAGTTCCCCACCTACCATCACGGTGTTGAGGACCCATTTAGGTGACTAAGTCTCTAGGGGCAGGCCTTGATGCTTTACAGCCTGGTTCTACTTCCTCTGTTAACTGCTTCCTATGTTACCAAAATGTGGAGTGAGGAGTCCCTGTCACTCTGGAGCCTTCCAGCCTATGCCTTCCCTTCTGCAACAGACTATAAACTATAAGTTAAATAAATCATTCCTTACGCTAAAAAACCTTCCCAGGCTTTGCAAAGGACCCAGGCACCCATATAATGGCTTACAGCTGTCTTTAACTCCAGTTCTTTGGCACCCAATGCTCTCTTCTGACCTCCATGAGTACCACTCATGCATATGGTACACAAACATAAATGCAGCAAACGTTCATACACGTAAATCTTTAAAAATTGGTTTAGCAGCTCAATGATGTTAAGACCTTGCCTTATCTTTCCTTTACTCCTCTTAGCATTTACCTCATGGCTCTAAGGCAGCTGCAATAGCTCCAGGCCTCACATCTTCCCAACTATTCAATGAGGGAAGGGAAAAATCTCTTCTTTGTTTTTTGTAATAAGGAAGGAAAATATTTTGCAAAAAATCTTGGCAAATTTTCTTGAGGTCTTTGGCCTCATTTGCTGCACACAGACATCTCATACACTTATGCTATGACTACAAATTGTCCGGGGAACTGTATTATAGAAAGAAGGCCCTGCCTATAATAGGGAAATAAGCAGCGTTGCAGACAGGTGGTCAGGTGTGTGTTCCAAGAACGTCACGTGCTTCCCTAACACAAGTGTGACTCTCAGATGAAGTACTTAAAAATCCATTCCCTGTACCCATAAGGCCCGTTATATATGTCGCCTTTGAATTATTAGTCAGCAAATGATTGATAAAAGGGGAATATACTACTAATTTTAATAAATAATAAAACAGAAGTTATGGATGAAGAAAAACATGATTTTGTCAGCAATGTCTTTCTTAATATTACAGGAAAATGCACAGTGAAGAATGTCCTTCACTGTTGGAATGGAACAGGGCTAGCAGCACTTGCATTTCAGTTTCCGTGTGTGTGGTTTTAAGCATTGTGCCTTCTTGCTAACGGGAATGATTTTATGGAAACGGAAAGTGTTTTAGAATAGCAGTGCTGGGAGTTTGGCTAAGTGAGCGGCTAAGAGCGGGGACAGCTTTTGCAAAGGACCCAGGCTTGGTTCCCGGCACCCATATGATGGCTTACAGCTGTCTTTAACTCCAGTTCTTTGGCACCCAATGCTCTCTTCTGACCTCCATGAGTACCACTCATGCATATGGTACACAAACATAAATGCAGCAAACGCTCATACACATAAATCTTTAAAAATTAAAATAGCAAGGTTGATTGGGATGGGGATTGGGGTAATTTCTGTTGAGATTGGTTAGTGTTCTGTTCATGTCATAATTTGAGCCAATTAGGAAGTGATTCTCTCTGCATGTGTTCTTCTGGCTAATCAGGGAGATAGATCATCATGCCCCCAGGCAGAGGTGGTTGCAGCCCCCCTCTGTCCAGTGTGTTCTCTGACGCGTTAGCGGCTACCTGTTATAGACTGCCAGCCTAGGTTTGCTAGCCTTCAGCCTTGCAGTGTCTTGCAGGCTGCTGATTAGACTGTGCACATCGTGCTCTCACTTCGCTGTGGCCTGTTCTACTGCGCAGCTCCCTCCTAGCACGGCTATGGAGGTGAAGTCGTCTTCATGTGTGACACCTTATCTACGCAGTGGTCTGGGTAGGCTTTTTCCTGAAATGAGTGGGGAACCTTTTATTATCTGTTCTTGCAGACAATTTCATCTGTTGCAATCAGCTGCATTAGAAGCAGGGATATGTCTCAGTTCCCAGGACATCACAATCCAGCAGGCCTGTTGACAATGGCTTTGCTTCCCAGTGTCCTTGTCTCTCCTCTTCCAGGAAGGCTGTCTCACACCCAGCTGTAAATCCTCTTCTCTTCCTCGGTGTTCCAGATGCCACCATTTTAACCTTAGCTTTCCATTTACTTATTTACATTTATTCTTGAGATTGTAATTTAATTGCAACATTTCTCCCTTTACCTTCCTTCTTCTAAATGCTCCCATGTACCCCTCCCCACCCTCCTTCATGTAGTCTCAGCGCCACAGGGGTAGAGGAATAGGGGGGAGCTTCTTTGAACCTCCAAGTTCACCTCGCTTTATTACTGCTTGTTCTACCTTTGACCATAGCCAACACCAGGAAGCTGGTGCTTGTTTTAATATCCTAAGCAACTCTTGCCTGTCCTAGGAAGGCAGGTACAGGAAGATTACATCAAGTTCGATGCCAGCCTGGGCTACATACTGAGTCCCAGGTCCCTTAGAGCTACATAACAAGCACCTGTCTTAAAACAAAGGAAAAGGTGTTTTGTTCAGGGTCCTACACCTGCGTTACTCACTACAAGGGGTCACAGTTGAGCTCTTATTAACAGTAATCACACCCTGAGCAGCAGGAACCTATTAACTCAAGAATCCCAGAACTTAAAATTCCGCACCCTCAGCAAATGAAGGGTTGCCGAACCTGGAGCAAGTCGCTGTCCGGCCTTGTGTGGTGGGGATAGCTCCAGGCGAGGAGGCAGCGGGCTGCCGCCGCGGAGGACTCGACCCGGGCCGCGTGTAGGAGGGGTCCGCGGGTGCTCGTGGTTGCCGGGCCTTGGCTTTTCCTTGTCCCCAGGAGCCGTGCCTACGGAGGCCAGGATGAACTTGGCCAGGGACTCCGCATTCGAGAAGCCGCATCTTTGGATGTACCTGCAAGCGCTGGGCCTGGACCCGAGCTCTGACACCACAGTCGGCGGGAAGATGGTGTCCTACGTGCACCTCGGAGAGTAAGGAGCCCTGGAGGTCCTCGGGAGTGGGTGACCAGCGGCAGAGGGCCCTGCAGCTGGGCCAGCTTAACCCTTTGTGGTCTGCAGTGGCGGGGGGACGCAGACCCTTCTCAGCTGTCAACTGTGGGCTTAACTTGGAACCCGGGGACTAGAACCTGCTACTTGTGGCTCTCCAAAGGAAATAACTTTATTTTTGTGGCGTTTACTTTAGACCCGGGCTTCCGAGACTTCCAGTTCCAGACCCCGTTTTCCGCTTTAGAAAAGTTTATGCAACCTCCGTTAAATAGTTGTATGAGACAGTATACAAATCAAACGTGTACTTGAAATAGGTTATACATTAGTTATTTTAAAATAATTCCGTGCCATAAATATAATTAAGGATGAAAGTAAATATTTGCATATCAAAGAGATGTGCTTTTTTTTTTTTGTTTTTTTGTTTTGATGTGAAGGCTCATTATGTAGTCCGTCCTGGAACTGTAGAGACCCACCTGCCAGTCCTCTCCCCAAGTGTGAGATTAAAGGCAAATGCCACCATGAATGGCAGTTGGATTTTTTTTTTTTTTTTGGACGTAAAGAAGTAATCTTGGCTGAATGTTTGATGCTGTAGAGTGTTCAGTATCTTACGTTTTTCAGAGTTCATTTTGGCTGTCCTTTCTGTCCGAAGCTTGGAGAACAGGAGCTCACAGGGAACTGAACTATCCTCTCTCAAACCACCCTGACCCGCTGCCACTCCAACTGCCAACACTCTCCTTTATATCCTAAGTTCTCAGAAGTCCAAGCAGTATGCAACCTCACGCAAAGCTACACATGACAAAAAACTTCTTCAGGATGTCCTGCCACACCCTTTAGTCAGTTTTGAATGTCGTATAGCTTTATTAGTCAGTTATCTTTCTTTTTCATTCTAACCACCAGGAACATGTTTGACAAGCTGAACCGTGACGCCTTTCATATAGTTTCTTATTTTTTGTTTCAAACACTGGATGAGTCCCGTGCTAAAGAAGTTTTCAGGTAAGAAAAATTTATTTTATTTTTTTTAAAAGTTTTTCTCAGATTTGAAAATAGACTTATTTCTTTATATAAGCCAGAATTCCAACTTTAGCCATTAACTTGTTTTAAATGGATGTAATAAAATTCTGTTATAAGCCTTAGAAATGTAGTGCTTAACCTTTATATAGCTGGGTGAAGTTGTGTGTGTGTTTACCTTAAAAATTGTATATTTCATGAATATTGTAGATTTCCTCCTTAAACTTTGTCCTAACATTCTGCTGTTCTTCATGGTCTTTTGTCTAATGTGGGGACTGAGACAGGGTCTTACCATGTACCTCTGGCTAGCCTGGAACTCACTATGCATACTATATCGACCAGGCTGGCCTTTAACACATAGAGATGCACCTGCCTCTGCCTCTAGTGCTGGGAATAAAGGTGTTTTAATGTTTCTACTGTGGGGAATGAATTTGATGTCTTTTAAATTTTGCTTAAGTTTGATTTTTGGGAAGGTTCATCAGTTTACTGCTCTTATGTTTTTAAGACACTGCTGGCCTCCATTTGACCAAAAGCGTGACAGGGAATTTCGGAAGCATTGCTGTGAATGGTTGAGAGAGATTTCTGTAAGTATTTTTTTTTTTTTGTAAGATAGAGATGCAGACTTGAGGAAGGTCTAGGCCTGTCTGTAATCCCAGTGCTGGAGAGGCTGAGGCAGGAGGGTCCACCCAAATTAAGGTGACATAGTGAAACTGTCTTAGGAAAATAAACAATAATAACAACAAAGAAACCCCTTAAGGTTGAGGATGTAGCTCAGTGGTAGGACACTTGCTTAGCATGACTTAGTCCCATATTCCATCAGCAGCACTGTAAGCAAACCAAACCAAGGATAACAAAACAACACTACTAAACTACATTAAACCTGTGTGTGTGTGTGTGTGTGTGTGTGTGTGTGTGTGTGTGTGTGTGTGTGTAGGCCAGAGGTTGATTTTGGATGTCTAATTTGATTATTGTATACTTTTATTTTATTGGAGCTGGGGGTTCTCTCTCTTTTTCTCTTTTTTGGTGTTTTGAGACAGGGTTTCTTTGTAGCACTGGCTGTCCTGGAGCTTACTCTGTAGATCAGGCTGGTCTTGAACTCAAAGATCTTCTTGCCCCTGCCTCCTAGGTTGCTGGGATTGAAGGTATACACCACCATGCTAGGCCAAAGTTGGTTCTCTTGCTAAATTTGGAGCTTGCCTGTTACTGCTGGTTTATCTATTCAGCTTGCCACCAAAAGTCCTGTTTCTACCCCCAAAGTGCTTGGGTTGCAGGCAGCTGCTTTGTCTGGCTTCTCACTGGACTCTGGAAAATTGAACTCCGGTCCTCATGCTTATGTGATAAGTACTTTATCCACTGAGCTATCGCCCTGCCCCCAAAGTGAAATCTTTTTGATTTTTTTTTTAAAGATAGGTTTCTCTATGTAGATTAGACTGGCCTTGAGCTCATAGAGATCTACCTACCTGCCTCTGCCCCACTGCTCAGCTTTTAGGAGTGTGCTACCGTTCACAGTGTTTATTCTTTCCCTACACAGTTACGAGTCTGCTTTCTTAGGTTGTAAAAATGGTAGGAGAGCGTGGGCAGAGGGTAGTGGCTGGCCAAAGCTTTGTTTTCTAACTATTCTCCATTCCACTGTGGAGATGAGATCTTTCCAAGTCACTGAGCTAGGAAGGGGATTTTAATGGTTGACTGACCTCCAGAGAGGAGCTCATGCATGGCCTCTACTGCAGGATTGTCATACACCCTTTAAATAATAGAGTGATGGGCTGGAGAGGCGCTCAGTGGTTCAGAGCGCTGGCTGTTCTTCCAGAGGACCCAGGTTTGATTCTCAGCACCCACATACAGCAGCTCACAAGCACCAGTTCCAGTAAACTCCAGTTCTAGACCTGAGGCCCCCTTCTGAACTTAGCTTCCAGTGTGTGCCCCTGATACACAGACATACATGCAGGCAAAACACCATACAAATAAAATAATAAAAAAATAGTGACTAAAATGTAACAGTTATTGTTGATTGACTCCTCTCATGTCTTTTCTCTTAGGCCGAATGTGGAAGTAGCTTTCCTCTGGTTGTTGGCTCACTTTTTCTTTCTCCTGGTGGTCCTAAGTTTATTCATCTGATGTATCATTTTGCAAGATATGTTGCAATCAACTATATTAAAACAAAATCGAACAGTAAGTTTACCTAATTTTATTTTTGTTCTTATTCTTAAATTGCTATTGTTCAAATAATTTTAAAATCAAGATAAAAATGAGTTAAACCATTGCCTGAAAAAGCAAATGGTTAATGTTTTACTCAACTGTGGTTGGAAACCTCATTGTGAGCCTTTTAATATTTGTGTTAATTTATTATGTTCCATTTTCCACAGGAAGGTCAGTTAAGTAGGCTTTATGGGCCACATAGGTGTCTGGTTTGTATACTTGTCCGTTTTGTTTTTACAACCCTTTAGGAATGTAGAAACTGCCCTCATGGTGGCACATACCTATAATCCTAGTACTTTGAAGTTGAGGCAGGATGCACAGAAGTTTAACCTGTGCTATATATAACAAGTTCAGGCAAAACCTGAACTACCAAGTGAGAGTCTGCCTCTTTAAAAAAAAATATTATAGAAACTCATTCTTACCTTGCTTGGCTTGAAAACAGCCACTGGGACAAGTTAGTCCTCTAATCCAGTATGGAGGGCATTGTTAGTAATTTAGATTGATTACTGATATTAGTTTATCTTTATTTCAAAATTTCTTAATTCATTGGTTCATAAAAAGAGTAAAAAAACAAAAACAAAAACAAATGGTATTTGTAGTTTGTTAACGTAGTACTGATTTGCTTTTGCAGAAAGATACAGACAGGTATGAGGTAGAAGTATTGAAGCACTGAGCCCTGCCTGTCTTCTGGTTTCTTGACATAACTAATCTTGAATAGGTAGCATATTTTATTAAAAACTAAATTTTGAGAACTCACCCCTGTTCCTTAACTTTGATGTTGTCCCTCCCCCCTCCTTTCTCCTTTTTTCTCTTTGGCTTTTTGAGACAGGGCCTCTCTACCCACCTCTGGCTGTCCTTGAACTCACTATGTAGATCAGGCTCAGGTTGGCTTCAGCTCAGAGATCGGCCAGCCTCTGCCTCCAGAGTGCTGGGACTAGAAGTGTGCACTAGCAGACCTACCAGTCTGGATATTTTCCACTGTATAAGCAACGGTGTAATCAGTAATACATACAAACGTTTCTTCCTTACCCCTCCCTCCCGTCTTTTCTCTCTCTCTTACCTTCTCCTCCTTCTTTTCTAGCCTCTGTCTTCCTGGAATGAGGATTACAGTCGTGTGCCATTTTGCCCAGCGATTTATTTTGTTTAAAAAAAATCTAATCAGGATGAAGAGATGGCTCAGTTGCTAAAGACTAGGGTCACAGCCAAAAATATAAAAAAACAAATCATGTGTACATATAGACAAGCAGGCACGCGCACACACACACACACACACACACACACACACACACACATTCAAACAATAAATACATCTAGGGAAGGTGATACATGCCCTAAGCTCTAGAAGGCTGAGGCAGGAGGACCTTAAGTTGAGGGCCAACCTAGGCTGCATAGTGAGTGTAGGCTTCCTTCCTGGGTTACGTAGGAGACCAAGTCTGGTGTGGTGATGCATGCTAATAATTCAGATTCACTTCGGAGGTCAGGTCAGAAAGATTGCTATCTTGAGGCCAGCCTGGGCTACAATGTAAATTTCAGGGTAGCTTGGGGTCATAGAGAGACTACCTCAAAAACACTGCCTAGACTAAATTAAAAACTTAACAAAGCTCATAAACGAGGCTACAGCCCTGTTGGAGATCACTGGGTATCAGTTTATAGACTTCCTTTCTTTCTTTTTAGAACTGCTCTCTATTAAACAGAACTAGTCACCCTAATTTGTTTCCCCAGCCCACAGCTGAGAAACATTTGGCTAACTTCTATAAGAATGATGCTACAGACCAGAGTATGCATGTATGCACTCACCTGTTTAGGCATGATGCTTTGGTCTATGGTCATGGTTTATAAATATTGACATATTTGAAATTTAGTGCAACATTAGCTTTGTGCCAATTTTTCTGTAAATAGATGATTTATTACAATTACATGTAACCCAAGCTATTTTGTATAAAATATATATGTTTGGAATTTTCATTGTTTTCTTGGAGTAACTAACCATGGCCAGCCTTATTCTGCTCTGTAGCCAAGGCCGGCCTTGATCCTCCTGCCTCTACCTCCCAACTACTGGGATTTTTTTGTGGGTGTGCACCACCATGCCCAGCCATGTATTTGATTTAATAGGAATTTATTGTGTATTTGGGCTTCTGAACATAACTTCTGATTTAAAGTAATTTTAGTCAAGATTTTCAATGTCTAGGTAACTCTGAATTCAGTGAACTAATGTTCTTCAAGGAGTTAGACATTGTAGTAGAGGTTTCTGTGTGGCATGCTGGGATGTGGGTAAATTGTTTTAAGTACAGTGTAGAGACCCTGCTTGGGAGAATATCTTTATCTTTATTGTTGATTTGTGTCTACAGTGGGATTTATAGACAAAAACCTGACCTCTGGTATGCATGGATTTTTTATTGGTCATCAGTAGCAAAGTGAAGAGTTGCTTGGGTGTTGCTTTATGATTTTGTCTTTATCTCCCGTTTGTCTACTGGAAAGGCAGCTCATGGTGATGTTTTCTGTGATCTTGTCTTCCATGTAGATTCTCTACATTTTGCAGAAACATTTAATGTAAAGCCACAAGATGTGCACAAGTGCATTGCCAGAAGCCATGTAGCACGTAACAGATTTTTACAAATTTTGCAAAGACAACATTATGTAACCCAAAAATACCAGGAAAATGCACAGTAAGTAATATTTTAAAGTTAGAAAATAGTTTTTCCTTTTTTAAAAAATAAGTATCAAAATGTAAGCAAACCTACAAATAATTATGCCTACTTCAAATTCTTGGCTACTAATACTGCATTTTAAGTATACAATTTAAAAAAATTATTTTCTGTGTGTGAGTATTTTGTCTGCACATATGTCTGTACACCACATGTACCTGGTATCTGTAGAGGCGAGAAGAGGGTGTTGAATCTCCTTGGAAGTGGAGTTACAGACAGTTGTGGGTGACCATGTGGGTGTTTGAAATTGAACTGGAGTCCTTGAAGGGCCGGTAGTGCTCTTAACTGCCTAGCTGTCTATCCTACCCTGGATTATGGTTTGGAGTTCTAATTGTGCTGATTTGGTTTTGAATCCTTTTTAGTCTGGATAGTCATTCTGTAAGTTTTTCCATGATTCCAGTATATATTTAAAGTTTATTTTATGAATAGATATTTTATACCTTCCTACAAGTACTCCATATTTTAGTCATTTCATAGTAGACTGCTGTATTTATTTATTTAGTTTTGGTTATTTGATCCTGGCTGACCTGGACCTTGCCATATAAGCCAGGATAGCTTTGAATTTGTGTTCCTCTTCTACATCCTAAGGGCCAGATTACAGGTACATGGAACAGTGCAGTTCATAGTATTTTATGTGTGTGCTCACCTACTCAACAATCTGTCTGTCTGTCTATCTATCCTGTCTATCTATCTATCTATCAACTATCTATCTATCAACTATCTATCTATCAACTATCTATCTATCATCTATCTATCTATTATCCATCCTGTCTATCTATCTATCTGTCATCTATCATCTATCTATCTATTATCTATCCTGTCTATCTATCCTGTCTATCTATCCTGTCTATCTATCATGTCTATCTATCATGTCTATCTATCCTGTCTATCTATCCTGTCTATCTATCCTGTCTATCTATCCTGTCTATCATCTATCTATCCTGTCTATCTATCATCTATCTATCTATCATCTATCTATCTGTCTATCTATCATCTATCTATCATCTATCTATAATCTATCATCTATCTATCATCTATCTATCTATCATCTATCTATCTATCATCTATCTATCATCTATCTATCTATCATCCATCTATCTATCATCTATCTATCTATCATCCTATCTATCTATCATCTATCTATCTATCATCCATCTATCTATCATCTATCTATCTATCATCCATCTATCTATCATGTGCACTAGTGTCATAATGGGAACTGAGACAGGCAGGACTGTCAAAGCATAGGTTGTGTCTTTATTTTTACTTGTAAAAATAAACGTGTGTGTGCACACCGTATTGCCCTAGTGGAAGTCAAGACAACTTTAAAGTTGATTTTCACCTTCTGCTGTGGTTCTAAGTATTGAACTCAGATCAGGCTTGGAGGCAGGTGCTCTTCCCACCGAAGCATCTTGCTGGTCCCTTTCATTTTCACTATTAAAACAGTACAGTAAAGCTAAGAAAAGAGAAAATATCCAAGTGGGCCATACCAGGTACTCATAATGGAAATGTTCTTTTCTGGTCTTTCTTACAGTCTGTGTATCAAGCAAATACAATATTGGAGATCAGAATGCGTGGTCCTGCAAAACCAAATTAAAAGGCAAGTGACTCTTAGAGCTGGAATTTACCTTACACAAAGTTTAGATCTTGAATTTACAAGTAATGAAACTGCTAAAAGCAGTAATAGAATTATGTCATTAGCCAGTTGATACCTGGGCTAGAGCATGTTTGTTTTTTCACTTTTTAATAAAGTTCTACAAAATCATTATTGCTTTGAGTTTGAGTGTTTTTTGTTTGTTTCGGAGACAGGATCTCACTGTGTAGCACTGGTTAATCTGGGATTTTATATAGATCTATGAGCTTTGAACTCATAGAGATCTGCTTGCCTCTGTCCACTGAGCATCAGGATTGAAAATGTGCGCCACCACACCCAGCTGAGAACTTGAGTGTCATTATTTTTTTTTTTAAACTTAGTTGCCTGTTTATAGATTTGTAGAGCAGTTGGTTTCTTGGATGTAAAATTACCACGTGATTTTTTTTTTTACAATTACTTCAATTGTTTAATTTTCATTAGAGTGGAACCGTCTGATGCCCAGAGTAATATACAAGAGAAAATTCAAAAGGTGAGGCACATTTCTTTTCTTTTCTTTTTTTCTTTTTTTGTTTTTTTGTTATAGCAGAGGGTCTGTTCATTGTGAAAAGTCTCTGTAGGTATTAATGCTAGTATGTTTTCAGATCATTATGTTTCAAAAATCTGATGGGGTAATTCCAAGTTCGAAGCAATAACAAAGAATATACAAAATACAATTTATGTATATAAATACCCACACATGGCAGATAACAAAATTAACAGCAGGGCATTGATGGATAGGTTTTGTTTTCTGCATTTGCTTAATTTTTCTGTGATGAACCTGTAACATATGAGGGCAAAATGTTACTTTAAAAAACATACAAAAGAGCAGGAGAGATAGCTCAGTGGTTAAAGAGTACTGGCTGCTCTTCTGGAAGGTGCAGGTTTGGTTCCTACACCCAGATGGCCCCCCACAGTCATCTGTGACTCCAGTTCCAGGAGACCTGATGTCCTTTTCTGGCCTGAGCTTGTGGTGGGTGAAGCTGGTACACAGACATAATGTGAAGGCAAAACACTCATACTTGTAAAATGATAATACAGAAATGTTAAAAAAATAAAAAAAGGAAAATTTTTATCTTAAGAAATATCCCATTATCTTCAAAGAAAACGAAGTCCACAATGTTTACACACTTATTTTATCTTCACTCTGAAAGGAAGGGCATCGTGACTATTCCGACTTGATTTTGTGATTTTTTTCTGACTAAATCCTGCTTATTTACTTCTTCTTTTTTCTCTTCTTCCTCCTCCTCCTTTTTCCCCTCCCTCCTTTCTGCCCTCCCTCCCTCACTCCCTCCCTTTCTTTCTTTCTTCCTTCCTTTCTTTTTTTCTTTTTTGAGACAGGATCTGGATACATAGCCCTGGCTGTCTTGGAACTCAATATGTGGACCCTAGAACTCACAGAGATCTCTCTGCCTCTGCCTACCGAGTCCTAGGAATAAGGCATGTGCCACCACATGTGGCGTTGTTTGAAAATTATATAAGCTATATTTTCCCTAAGAAATTCTTTAGGTCAGCCATGGCGGCACAAGCCTTTAATCCTAGCACTGGAGAGGCAGAGGTAGGCTGGTCTCTGAGTTGGAGCCTAGCATGGCCTAAGCCAGTTTTGCCAGCCAAGGTTATGTAGTGAGACCCTGTCTCAATACCCTCCCCGACAAAAAAGTGAAAATAGATCAAGAAAAATTTTTTTCAAGAACCTTTGGAGAATAATATTAGTACTTTTAAACAGCTAGACTGAAGGAACTTTATTTTCTCAATGGCTGTACTTCATTTGTTGTTAGGGGTGAACAAATATTTATGTTTACATTTTCTTTATACATATGCGTTATGTGTAGATTTTATATTTTGTTTTGTTTTCTAAGGTTCGGTCTTTGTGGACTTCAGTGAATGAGACACTGGCGTTTTTGGAAAAGGAGAGAGAAGTTGTTAGTTCTGTCCTCAGTCTTGTTAACCAGTGTGCTTTAGACGGAACTAATGTTGTAGTTAATGTTCCGAGGCTCTTACGTGACAGACTTGAGGAGCAAGAATGTCAGGTAAGCTGTGTATTAAGGAAGCTTGTTAAAACAGTGTCACTACCTTCTATGCTATCTTCCCTACTGCCTTCAGCATGTGTTCTGTATTGTATCTAGTAAAGCCTTCCTAGAGGTACTGTCAAAGGTGTGTGCATTTGAATCCATTTGCGTTTGTTATTTTTTTCTACCATGTACAGTTTTGCATAGTATAGAGAGCTGAAGATTGCTTAGTATGCAGATAGTACTGTTTTGGTTCTTTACATTTGTGTGTGTGTGTGTGTATAGTATGTGTATGCATGCATGTATGCATATGTATGTGTGTATGTACGCATGTGTGTGTATGTATGTACGCATGTGTGTGTATGTATGTACGCATGTGTGTGTATGTATGTATGCATGTGTTTGTATGTATGTATGCATGTGTGTATATGCATGTGTGTATCTATGCATGTATGCATATGTGTGTATGCGTGTGTGTGCGTGTGTGTGTGTGTGTGCGTGTGTGTGTGTGTGTGTGTGTGTGTGTGTGTGTGTGTGTGTGCGTGTGTGTGTGTGTGCGTGTGTGTGTGTGTGCGTGTGTGTGTGTATGCGTGTGTGTGTGTGTATGCGTGTGTGTGTATGTATGCGTGTGTGTGTATGTATGCGTGTGTGTGTATGTATGCGTGTGTGTGTGTATGTATGCGTGTGTGTGTGTATGCGTGTGTGTGTGTATGCGTGTGTGTGTGTGTGTGTATGCGTGTGTGTGTGTGTGTGTGTGTGTGTGTGTGTGTGTGTGTGTGTGTGTGTGTGTGTGTGTGTGTGTGTGTGTGTGTGTGTGTGTGTGTGTGTGTGTGTGTGTGTGTGTATGCGTGTGTGTGTGTGTGTGTGTATGCATGTGTGTGTGTGTGTGTGTGTGTGTGTGTATGCATGTGTGTGTGTGTGTGTGTGTATGCATGTGTGTGTGTGTGTGTGTGTATGCATGTGTGTGTGTGTGTACGCATGTGGTGAGTGCACACATGCCATGGTGTGCATGTGGAGGTCACAGGGCAACTTACAGGAGTCTGTTCTCTCCTTCATCCGTGTCCTGAGGTTGAACTCAGTTTGCCATGCCTTTACCCATGAGCCATTTCAGCTCCCTCTGTATTAGTTCTTTCTTTATAGAAATCCCCCTGCCTCCACCTCCTCAGTGCTGGGTCCCATCATGCTCAGCTCTCCTTGTGTCTTTTTTTTTTCTAATGACAGGATCTACTGCACAGGACTGGAACTGGATATGTGGCCCAGGCCAACTTCTGCCTGCAGGGTTGGGATTAAAGGCGTGCACCGCCATGCTGGCCTTCCTCATTTTTTTTTAATGCCTTGTTTTCTTTCCTTCACTACACATTTACTTATATTCTCTTAACAGTGCCATGGGTTAGACAGCTTTCTTCCTACAGATAATTTTATTCATTCATTCATTCAAGCATGGTCTCCCTATGTGTTCCTCACTGGCCTGGAACTAGTATTATAGACCAGGTTGGCCTTGAACTCATAGAGAATCCATCTGCCTCTGTTTCCTGAGTGCTGGGATTAAAGTCACACATCACAACATCTGGTCTCTATACAATAATATTACTAAACTGATATTTTTTAGTTTTTTTCAACCAAAGCATTGCTGTCATTATGTATTTCTGTGTTCATATGGAACATTTTAATTGTATGGCTTACTTTTTTTGTCTTTAGTAAGTACAGTTTACTTAGTAGTTACCACATATGTGCTCTTGATTGTACTGTATAGAAGTTACATAGAAAATTTTATAAAGAGATTTCACTTTAGGATATAATACATGTATATCGAATTCATAGAATATAACAAGATGTATGAATTCAGATTCCTACACAGTATAGGCAGGTAACAGGAGAGGCATTAATATAATGCAGATAAGGCAGGAAGTGTTGATGTCTTCAGAGAAAATCACTTAATTTTTTGTTTGTTTGGTTTTATCTCACTATGTAACTCTGGTTGGTTTAAAAGTTAAAGTGTAAACTCTAATCCTAGGGTATCTGATGCCCGCTTCTGGTTTCTGTGGGTGCCAGGTACACACATAGTGTGTGTACATAGACAGACATATGTGCAGAAAAAACATCCCTACACATGAAGAAAAAGTAGTGCTAGGATAAATGTTTGGTAATTTATTGTTAGGGAAAAACAATCCATTTGTGGATGAACTTAACTTTGTCATTGTGTCTTATTTTAATGTGTGAATTCTGTGTTTTAAGGCTGTGGATCTTTTGCCTCCCATGTCTCCCCTTTCGTTTGATCCTGTGTCAGAGGAAGTGTATGCAAAGAGCATACTTGTGAAGTATCCTGCGTCACTTCCAGGTTGGTAAGCTTCCCCGCCCCCTTTATAGACACTGTCTCTTTGTGGAGCATTGACTGACTGGACCTTACTGTGCGATTGATGTGGGCCTCTTCCTCCTGAGCATTGGGAGTACAGTGTGCACCACTGCACTTGGCTTGTCTCTCATTGCTTATAGTAGTTAGCGTATTTTACATTTACTTGTGTGATGTTTATGTGTTTGTGCGTGCATACAGAACAGTGCATGTGTGGAGGTTGCAGAACCAGGTGGGACCCCAGGATCAAACTCAGGTTACCTGGCGTATGGCAAGTGCTGCTACCTACTGAGCCACCGTGCTTGCTCTCCAGTTATTTTATTGTGAAATGTATAGCGTATAAATGTATAGAGTATAAAATTACTGTTTTGGTAATAAAAATGTCATGAAAGGAGGATAGAACCCTATCATTTGTAAAACACGAGTGCTTCAGCCTAACTGAGGCTGTGATTACAGATGTGAACCACCAAACCTGGCGTTTGTTCGGTACTGAACAGTGGTTGGCCTGGATTTAGAGTCCTAGGTTGACCAATTTTCTTTAGGACTTTGATGGGAAAGTCTGTTTTGTCTCAGACTAATTGACCATTAGTCTCATTGCCATTCATTTGTACATAATTAGGTTATCATTTATGGTTGCTTATAAGACTTCTTATATTATATATGTTTATTTGGACATGCCTAGATGTAGGTTTGTTTTTACCTACTTGGGTTGTGTACGTGTGTGTTCTAGAAGCTTATTATTTTCTAAGTTTGAGAATTTGCCTTCCTGTGTCTTCTCCAGTACCGCCTTTCATTTTTAAGAAGATTGTGTGTGTGTGAACATGTGTGTGAGGGAGCCCATGGAGGACAGAACAGGTGTCAGCTCCCCCAGAGCAAGTGTTAAGTCATTCATGAGTGTCTGCTGTGGGTGCTGGTAGCTAACCTCTGGTCCTGTGAGAGCAATAAGCACAGTTAACTGCTGAATTGTCTCCAGCTCATCTTTCAGTTTTAAATCCTTGCCTTCTGCAGCTCCTATCAGGATTCCATTTTGTCACTGTTGCTATTTTGTTTCAGGCAGTGTTTAATTTGTAGCCTAGGCCAGCCTCAAACTGGAGATTCTCACGCCTCCACCTCCAAGGGCTGACGTGACTGGTGCACCGCCGCATGTGGCCAGGACGGCTGAGCTGTGTTCATCTCTGTTATGTCCTCATTGTATTACAGAGCCTTAATTCTTGGGCTTGGATTGTGACACAGTTGTTTAATGACAGGGTGGTGAAAAAAATGTGTATGCTGATTGATGTCATAAATATATTGAAATTATATTGTCAGCACATGATTTATTTACTTGAAACTTGGTTCTATGACACAGAATTTGGTGCTGATGATCAAACTCAGGGCCATGCACCCCCTCATTTTTCTGAGACATAGTCTCTAGCCCAAGCTGGCCTTAAACTCTGTATAGCAGACGTTGGACTTGAATTCCTGCCTTTACTTTTCAAGCTGGGCTTGTAGAAGGACAGAACCATGCCTGGCTGCATCAGTCTTTTAATAAAAGCCTACTATCAGAGAATCTGTTACTTTATTACCGTATCTTAACAATTTGATGGTTTTTTTTCCCCAAATATTATTTTATGTATGCATGCCCACTACGAAGTGCATGTGGAGATTAGCAGACACCTCTTGGGAGTTGGTTTCTCCCCATGGGGGTTTAGGGGAGCTAAGTGAGGTTGTCAGGCTTGGTGCACCCTTCCCTCCTGAGCCAGCTGTCTCTTCCTGGCTCTGGATAGTGTTTTGTTGTTTTCGTTAAACGTTCTCCTGTGGTGTGGGTGTGGGTGTGTGAGTGTAGGACAGGGTCTCTCTTGTTGCATTCTTGTAAGTCTGCAAGGCCAGTTGACCCTCAGTCCTCCGTGTCTGCCCCTGCCTCCCATTTCCTGCGGGGTCCAGGAGCAGAGGTACACACACCACGCCTTGGTCTGGGGGTTGGACTCAAGCCACCAGGTTTGCATGGCAAGTATCTTACCCAGAGCCGCACAGGTGGCTCCTTACTCCTGTTTACACTATGTTTCTGTTTTCTTCTCTTTAGAAGCTATTCTAAACAAATAGTGTGGAGCTCAATGATAGAGCGCTTGTGCGATGTTAGCTTGGCATTTGGACCCTGGTTTACCATTTCTTCAGGTCCTTGAATATTAGAGTATATGAACATAGTTAAAGAATTCTTTCTGTACTTCCTTAGATGCGCATGAAGAGCATAACCAAGACAATGGTAGCAGAAGAGAAGCTGATATCCTAGGAGGTGTGTGTGACCTAGCCAACAGGTAAAACATCTGACTTCCATGCTGACTACTGATTTTAGTCTCATCTCTAGCCACTTTAGAACTTTCTGTGTCTTGGAATAGTGCATAATTTCTTCCTCTCAACCAGAGAGTACTTTTCTCCTGCGACCCACATTTGTAGAAGATCTTCAATACTTACTATGCTCTGGCATTTTTTTCCCTCTTCTATTTATCTGAATATTGGGTTTTAAAGGGATTATCTGAGTTTTGAAGAAAGTATAGGTTTGGAAACTTACATAAGGTAAGTTTGGAAATTTTTGCCCTTTTCTATGTGTGTAAACTTTTTTTGAAATTTTATTTTATTTTATTTTTTTAGTTTTTGGAGACAGGGTTTCTCTGATGTAACTCTGGCTGTCCTGGAACTCACTCTGTAGACCAGGCTGGCCTTGAACTCACAGAGATCTGCCTGCCTCTGCCTCCTGAGTGCTGGGATTAAAGATGTGTGTCACCACCGCCTGGCAGGTGGTTTTTTTGTTTTGTTTTGTTTTTTAGTACAAAACATACAAAAAGCAAAAACAACAACAAAAATACCCCCAGTCCTGTTATATAGTTCTAACATGCCTGGACTACATGGCAAGACCCTGTCTAGGGGAAAACCCCACCAGATTAGTTAGCAAAGCCGTTCTATGTATTCTGGTTCTGACAAGTAAGCAGAGTTAAGTGCTTGCTCTTGGCAGAGCTTGTCTGTCTGTCTGTCTGTCTGTCTGTCTATCTATCTATCTATCTACCTACCTACCTACCTACCTACCTATCTACTCAGAAAAAGAAAAGTTTTGACCTTAGAGTTTAAAAGATCTTTTGAGATTAAGATGGGTTTTTTCTCTCTCTCTCTCTCTCTCTCTCTATCTGTGTGTGTGCGAGAGAGAAAGAGAGAGAGAGAGAGGAAGGGTCTTATGTAGACCAGGCTGACCTTGAACTTGCTATGTAGCAAGGATGATCTGGGCTTACTTTGTGCTACTTTTTTGTTTTTAAGTATTTACTATTCACTTATATGTGTATACGTTGATTTGTGTGTATGTGTGCTCATTGTGTGCACGTGGGCCATGGCACACATGTGAAGGTTAGATAACTGTGTGGCTGCTCTCTCCTTTCATCTTTATATGGGTTCTGGAGATCAAATTCAGGTCATCAAGCTGGCGTTGTGAGGTAGCAAGGGCCTTCACCATTATGAGCCATCTTGCTGTTCCTACTTTAATTTCTGACCCTCCTGTTTTAACCTGGAGAGGTTTAGAATTACAGGCACATGCCACCAATGCAGCCTGCTTATGGGGTGCTGAGGAGTGTGTGTTTGGCAAACATTCTACCAACCGCATCCACATTCAGCCATACCCCAGAGCTACTTTAAGGTTATTTCTCTTAAGGTTTTTAAAGTATAATAACTTGTTTAATAATTAAAATGGAAAGATATATGGCATGTTAGTGTTTGTGCAAAGGAGCAGAAGAATCTAAAAGACGAAGGCATTTAATATATATAACGAGTAACTGTGTGTATGTAACATAGCTGCTGTAGGGCAAGATTCACAGGAGAAACTGAGTTTGGACATGGAATACCAAGTCTTTCTGTTAAAAAAAATTTGATCCACAAAATTAAAATTTTTTTACAATTATCAAAAAGAATATCTCTACACAGGAAGTAAAGTAGTGTATCTAATCCCTGAAACAAGTTAACATTTTACAAATTACTATTTTTATTATTAAAACAGACAGGATGTTGCATAGTGATTTGCACTTCCATGAACATACATATTTTAATTAGTATATTGTGCTTTTTCATGGCCTGGAAAGGGAACAGTGTAAAGAGTATTTAATAGAGCCACACTGGTATTGAAGGCTTAAGCTGGGTGGACTGCTGTTTGCTCTTTTCATATTTAAAAATCATTTATATTATTACTATTTTTTAAATTCAGTACTTTGTGCTGAAGTTTTCAGAATTTCATTCAGAGTAGTATGTATGCTTATATTTTGTTCTTGCTATGAGATTTTAACCTGTCAGTGCTATTAAAAATCTATTACACAACCCCCTCCCCCCCCAAAAAAAAACAACAAAGTAAATCCTCTAGGAAGAAGGAAATGTTTATTACTAGTGCATGTTTGTGGAGGAGCAAAAGTGTGTCTGTGTGTGCAGAGGTCAGAAGACAACTTTGGAGAGTTGGGGCCCGGGAACTGAGCTCAGATCGTGAGGTTTACATAGCAAGTGCTTCCCACGGAGCTGTCTCGCCAGCGCCTGCTTCTGTTTTCTGAGACAGTCTCATTTCGTAGCCCAGTCTGTTCTGGAACCTGATCTTCTTGCCTCAGCTACTGAAATGCTGATTTTATAGTCCATGCTACCATACCTGGGGAAAAGAATATTAAAGACTCTGCTACTATGAAATTGTATTATTGGCATGCTGAGGGACATTGTAATAATGCAATTCTGGTTATTTGAGTTTGTTTCTAAGTTGTATTCAAGTTGTTGTGTGTCAAGTCATTTAACCTTGGAAAAGTATTATTGACATAAAAATATATAGTAAAGAAGTTGTAGTTAATCGGGAGACTGACACACACATTGGGCAGAAGTACTGCTCTAATTGTCACTAGACCTCCCTAGAATAAACTGCCTTTCCATGACCAGGACGAATTGAGTGAGATCGTCATGGACAGATACGGGGCAGGCAATTTCTTAGATATTCAGATACATCAAGCTAGTGAATGCCTTCCTACTAATAACTTGGGTTTGCTGTCTTTTCCCTTTCAGTCCTGTGCCTTTTCCCTCACACCAGGCTTCATCGTCAGATGCGAACAGTTTCACACTACTTGAAAAGGTATGTTCTACATACTGTTTATTTTTGTTGTTGATTTATTGTGAGGCACGCCCTTGCAGATTGATCCAGGCCAGTCTTGAACTCACGGCCGGTCTCTTGCCTCAGCCTCCCACGCACGGGGATTACACGGGTTTGTAATGCCTGGCTTTAAACAGTTGTAGTTCATTGTGACGGTAGTGATTTATAATAAAATTTTATGTCTGGTGATATAACAACTTAATTACATTCAAGCGCCCCCCCACCCCCCATTTTTGTGCCATTTCTATTCTCTTGCCCAATGAGCATGTGGAATTATTTGTCTCTGCCAGTGCACAAATCTTTTCAAAATAGTTTTGCTTGAGAGGCCGAGGGATGTTTCCATTTGAGGCTATCTTGGGCTTTATAGCAGTTAAAGGCTAGCCTGGCTACTTAATAAGACCATGTCTCAAAAAGTAAAACAGCCCCACTTTTAACCCATGAATCTGGAATGAAGAGAGTCATTCAGAATGAATGAATATTCATTCAGAATCAGCCATAGTCACTAAGGTTATAATCAGTGTTTCTTTTCAGGATCCAAATGTGAGAACTCCCAAGGGAAAAAATATAATGACTTCGAAGATAATACCAGACCCTGAAGTGGAAGACTCTTCTTTATCAGACACTGCAAAGAATACACAGAATAGTGTACTCAGAGGGTCTCTGCCAGTGAAACAAAGTGATCCATTCCAGAAAGAGCAAAATCGTCTGGTAGAAGAGGTTAGAAAGAGATTATTAATAAATATACTTACATATTTGTTGTTTTCTAAGTGGTGTTGGGATCAGAAATGGAGCACAGTTAATTTTTGAGTAACAGGTGTAATTTGAAGTAACTGAGGTCACAGATAAGAAAAATTAGGCCAGAGGCTGGAGAGATTGCTCAGCAGTGACAATTGCGATCTCTACCTTATTTCTGTTTGGGCTCAGTAATTTTTCCTTTGCTCTTTTCTGTTGTAGGTTGCCAGCATAGTTCTGTCTGATTCACCACAGCTCTCTGAAGGAAAGGAAGAAAAAGTGGAGGAGCTCATTGACAACCTAATTTCTAACCCCTTCTTACCCAGGAAGCAGATTCCGCGAACTCCAGAACACTTGAGTAAGTTAGTGGTTTTTGTTCCATTTTCCCTTTCTTAGACATGGCCACCATGAAACCTAGTTCTTTGGGAACAATTTGAAGCTATTTCTGTATTTCTTGATTAGTTGGCAATGCCTCTGTATTCTGATAAAGTGAAATTTTGTTAAAGTATTCAGCGTGATCACTCACATTTATGCAAGTCTCTCATAATCTTGTGACTTCAGTGGACCTGCACAAAAGCATAGTTAGTCCTCATATTATGATCTTGTTTTACTTGTGTTACTTGGCTATTTTTCTGCAAAGTATTTTATTTGGTCACTTAAAGAATTCTGGGGCCAGTCGAGCCATCTCTCACGTGGTAAAGAGAATTGACTTCTGCAAGTTTGTCCTCTGATCTTCATATCCGCACCATAGTACCCCCTCACACACACACACACACACACTAAATGTACTAAAAAATTCTTGCTTTCAGGTTAGACTGATGCGTGTGGAGATTATGCTTTCTAGCAGTCATAAACAGCTGTCACAAACTGTGTGCATAGATCTTTACCCCTTGGCAGAAATAATCACTCTGTCACCTTACCCCCAACCCCACAATTGGTGTAGGCCAACCTCTGATACTTACTTCAATAGAAATGATATTTTATTTATTATTTACTAGCGAGTCTTGCACAAAGGGAACCTTCTCTTAATCAAGAAAACTGCTCCTACTTTTTTTTTTAATAATGTTTATTTTTTTCTCTTTTAAAAACCAATTTTGCAGAAGAAGAAAACTCAAGTAAGAACCTTGAAGCAAGGGAGTCTGATCTGACAGAATGAAAGATGAAGCAGTCCCGGTTAACTTAGCCGTGACCCACTTTCACTGAGGCCTTGCCGCCCAGCTGCCGCCGACACGTGCACACGTTGGAAGACAGTCTTTCCAAGATGAAGAAAGTTTTGAGTGCATTTTGGCCTCTTGTAATGTGTTTAGGTGTTTAAGTCTTTTGGGGTAAATATTTGAGGTTGAAATGTGAAGTATTTAGAAACAGCAAATGTCAAGTTTTGGGAAGCCATTTGATTCCTAGATTAATCTTGTAACACAGTAAACGGCAAATGTAATCGTTATGTTAAAATTTCAGTTATTAATGTAAGGATGAGTGGAATCTACTAGCCGTTGAATAGCCTCATCTTTCATTTTAGAGAGATAAACAGTTTTGTTGGATCTTTATGGAATATTCTGGTACTAATAAAAAATGAGCAAAGTATAGTACCTTTGGATGTGTTATTGAAACATCAAATTTTAAAGTTTGTAAAATTGTAAACTGGCTAATTAATTCCAAGTGTACTGATCCTGCAGAATGCGGTTGATGGGGTACAACATGCTGAGTGAGGGCTAGACAGAGCGAATCGAGAACAGGGAAAAGGTGGAAGATGGCCATACATTAAAGCACACTGCCAGACTCTATTTAGTCTACTTTAGACTGAGAATTTAATCCTAGTTCACATTTAACAACAATATGAAGGAGAAAGTCACAAATATGCTCTACTATTGTTGTTTTGGGGGAAAGCAACAAGTTTTGTGTTACTGACTGATCAGGATCCATTAAAGTTCCCTAGTGCCTACAGAGTATCCCAAAATAATTTGGGAAAACTGAACATGGACTTAAGTAATGTGTAACATTTGTACATTTTGCCTTAGTGTCAGGGCCCCTGGCTCAGAGATGGGCTTGTTTGTAGCATCCAATGAACGAATACATACGCCTGAGTAAGCGTGACTAGAAGAGGCCCTGAAAGGTTCATTTATCTTCTTCAATTCCTGGTAGAGCCTTACAAAGGCTAGTTACCTTTGTGACTATCAAAATCTTGTCCCCAAGTCCTCAGGAAAATGAAAGAGGAGAAACGTTGGAGAAGAGAGCACTGGAAGTAGATGGGGGCTGGGTTTCAGAAGGAGTGTGCAGACGGTCAGAGGAAAGAGAACTGGAAGTGGATGGGCCGAGTGTTAGAAGGGCTGTAAGGCTCCTTGGTAGTAGAAAAGAAAGAGGACAAGTTCCAAAGGTGCTGGGATTCTTCACGAACACAGCAAAGCTGGGACTGTGCAGGTTTACTGGGAAGCCATTCTTGTCTGCTTTACAGAAAACCTAGTATCTAAATTCTAAGTAGCGTGTTAGGGAAGAGGAAGGACTGTCAAATGAGCATATGCCAGAGGCAGAGCTGTGTTTAATATGCATGGTTTCATTTAACCTCCATAACTGAGGTAGCAGGTATACCTAGCCTGCTGATACTGAAGCTAGGGAGATGAAATGGCTGGCGTAGGGTGCAGGGACCAACTATATTAGAACCATCTGAGATGCCTCTTTAAAAATGCTTCCATAAGAGAGGGCCTAGAAATCTCAGAGGGCCTAGAAATCTCATCGCAAATATGCTCTGGTAATTCACAAGTTCAGCAGTTTGCTGCTAAGAGGTTGGGATTTGATTTAGCTCTGAGGTACCTTTAAGAAGTGGTACGCTATTGTATGTATATTGCTCTTGATCCCTTCATTACGAATCAGGAGATCAAGTATCTGGATTTTGGATTTATGTCAGGACCGGCCTGACAAGTCGGAAAGTGCCTGAATGGGGGGTGGGACTGAAGGGCCTTATGAGAAGAGTGGAAAAGAGACGTGCAGGGAAGGGAATAGACCAGGCACACACAGCATCCTTGAGCTCAGATGGAATGGAGCTAACGTTTAATTTTTCTCTCAATTCTTATACCCCTTTCCTCAAGGGACCACGTGCAGCTGCAGAGGTTACAAAGTTAACGATCACAGATACAATGAATGTTCCAATCACTGGGTAAAACAATACATGAGAAGAGCATCCCACTCTCTGAGTTAAACCTAAACCTAGGCGCTTCCTTCTTTCTGCCGGAGAAGGATGTTTATCCTGGGAGATAGCCTGTCTCAGGGAAGCTAGATGTTTGCCCAGGGAAATAGCTTGTCTGGGTGAAGTTAGAGGCTTGTCTAGAACATGGCTTTCCTGGGTGAGGCTAGGTGCTTGCCTAGGACAATAGCTTCTCCGGATGAAGTTAAATGTTTAGTCAGAGAAGGAGCATTCCTTCAGAGGACTTTGACTTCCCTGAAACAAGCCGCTCTCAGGCAGTTATTAATATTTTCATGACTCAGTTTTGCTCAGAAGATCTCCCAATAAAGGAACTAGGCAATATTAGCCAGAGGCTCACAGCGGTGTCTAGGCGCAGAGTCTGAGGGGCTCACCACAGATTTATAAGAGTCGCTGAAATAACATGACTTAGACTTCTCTTTTCGTCCTCATCCTAGGATTTTTTAGAGTACTTACCTTGCCCTTCTAACTCATCTCAATTCTTTAATTATTTTGACTTGAAAATTTTAATAACCTTTAATTATACCAGTTAGTTTTTAAATTTTGTTATGTGTATAGATGTTTGTCTGCGCGTCTATCTTTGTACCACTTTGTGCCCAGTGCCCACAAAGGGCAGATGCCCTGGGACTGGAGTTACAGACTGCTGTTAGCTGCCATGTAGGTGCTGGGACTTGAGCAGCCAATACTCTTAACCACAAAGGCATTTCTCCAGCCAATTACAGTTCTTTAAAAGCCCAGAACAGTACTTTAATACTTTAAATACTTAATCCTAGCACTCCATAGGTATAAGTAGGTGGATCTCTGAGTCTGGTCTATATACTGAGACTGTCTTGAAAACAAAGAAAAAGAAAGAGAAAGCTCAGAACAAATCACATTTTCCACCTTGAAGTCTTAATCTGTCTTCCCTAGATCCATGGTCATGTTTCTGAAGGTGGAGGCTGGAGGAGCAGAGTCCAAGGCCAACCTCTGCTATACAGTGACTCTGAGACCACTCTATGCCACAAGAGACTGAATCAAGAAACAAAACACCACCAGCAAAATTTCTTTTGCAAATGAAATTGTAAAGTGGTTTTTGAAGTGCATTGTTTAGGCTTAAGGTCAACAAAAGCATGCTAACATATTTTAACTCAAAGCCACAATCATGCTAGCCTTAAATAACTATATATATATATATATATATATATATATATATATATATATATATATATATATACACATACACATATTCTCATTTGAGCTAGGCATTCTGGTGTATCCTATTCATCACAGTACTCAGGAGGCAGAGGCAGGCTCATCTTTGGGAGTTCAAGGCTAGCCTGGTCTACAGAGTGAGTTCTACATAGGCCAGGGGTATATAATGAGACCAAGTCTCAAACTTTTCATTTGAGATGTCTTCATGAAAACAAGCATTGTCTTCAGAGGCAATTTGGGTTTTTATCAGTTTTGTTGAGACTTCTTCATTCTCAGACATCAGGAAACACAAAGTAGATCCTAAAGTGAGTGGGTCTTTCCCTTCCCATGCCCCCTTAAGTTTTTAAAAAATCTTCTTGGCCTCCCTCCCTCATTACTAAATTTGTTATAAAGATTAAGTAATCAGATTTGTGGGAAGCTTAGTGCAGCACCGGTCACAGAACAGTATTAAGTAAGTACTAATCAGAGAAATATAGTTCACAAACAGTGGCTAACTCAGCAATTGTGAATGTCCTTACTGCCCAGGTGGTGGTCACAAAGTACCATTTCCAACCAAAAGAAAGCAGGACTTCTGGGAGAAATGGCTGACTACATGTCTGAGGCATAAACTACCCAAAATGAGCCTTCAATTTCTCAAGAAATTGAGTTAAGTTCTCATTGGGCAAATAAGGGATAATTTGAATCTATACGAACAGTCTATAACAAATCCAGTGACTGGAACTCTGGAAGTATGTACTTCATGAATGCATGTCTGAACGTATGGGATGTGCAGGGACCAGGCTGGAGAGGTAGGAGCTTGAGACTATGGAAGCCTTACAGTGATAAGGACGACATCTAGGGCTATATACCGTGAGAGACGGTGTGTAGAAATGGAAGACAAACTTACAGGCGAGGAGGTCAGTTAACTGAGAGGCCGGGATAGTTACAAGGTCACCCGGGTGGACACTGATATCACTGGCATTTGGAAGGTGGAAGCAGAATTAGGATCTCAAGGTTATCCTCCCGAAAGGGGGTTCCAGGCCAGATGAGGCTACAAGCAGCTGTCTCTGCTTCCAACCTCTAGGACCAAAGAACCGTTCGACAATATAAATTTTGCCAAACACCTGGATGAGGCAAACAATAAACAACTCTTGCCTGTCCTAGGAAGGCAGGTACAGGAAGATTACATCAAGTTCGATGCCAGCCTGGGCTATATACTGAGTCCCAGGTCCCTTAGAGCTACATAACAAGCACCTGTCTTAAAACAAAGGAAAAGGTGTTTTGTTCAGGGTCCTACACCTGCGTTACTCACTACAAGGGGGTTCACAGTTGAGCTCTTATTAACAGTAATCACACCCTGAGCAGCAGGAACCTATTAACTCAAGAATCCGGAACCTAAAATTCCGCACCCTCAGGAAATGACATTTTAGTGGCCCTACACTAAAACAGGTGACAATAAATGGAGTTAATTAGCCAGTTTACAATTTTACAAACTTTAAAACTTGTTTCAATTACACATCCAAAGGTACTATACTTTGCTCATTTCTATATTAGTACCAGAATATTCCATAAAGATCCAACAAAACTGTTTATCTCTCTAAAATGAAAGATGAGGCTATTCAACGGCTAGTAGATTCCACTCATCCTTACATTAATAACTGAAATTTTAACATAACGATTACATTTGCCGTTTACTGTGTTACAAGATTAATCTAGGAATCAAATGGCTTCCCAAAACTTGACATTTGCTGTTTCTAAATACTTCACATTTCAACCTCAAATATTTACCCCAAAAGACTTAAACACCTAAACACATTACAAGAGGCCAAAATGCACTCAAAACTTTCTTCATCTTGGAAAGACTGTCTTCCAACGTGTGCACGTGTCGGCAGCAGCTGGGCGGCAAGGCCTCAGTGAAAGTGGGTCACGGCTAAGTTAACCGGGACTGCTTCATCTTTCATTCTGTCAGATCAGACTCCCTTGCTTCAAGGTTCTTACTTGAGTTTTCTTCTTCTGCAAAATTGGTTTTTAAAAGAGAAAAAAATAAACATTATTAAAAAAAAAAGTAGGAGCAGTTTTCTTGATTAAGAGAAGGTTCCCTTTGTGCAAGACTCGCTAGTAAATAATAAATAAAATATCATTTCTATTGAAGTAAGTATCAGAGGTTGGCCTACACCAATTGTGGGGTTGGGGGTAAGGTGACAGAGTGATTATTTCTGCCAAGGGGTAAAGATCTATGCACACAGTTTGTGACAGCTGTTTATGACTGCTAGAAAGCATAATCTCCACACGCATCAGTCTAACCTGAAAGCAAGAATTTTTTAGTACATTTAGTGTGTGTGTGTGTGTGTGAGGGGGTACTATGGTGCGGATATGAAGATCAGAGGACAAACTTGCAGAAGTCAATTCTCTTTACCACGTGAGAGATGGCTCAACTGGCCCCAGAATTCTTTAAGTGACCAAATAAAATACTTTGCAGAAAAATAGCCAAGTAACACAAGTAAAACAAGATCATAATATGAGGACTAACTATGCTTTTGTGCAGGTCCACTGAAGTCACAAGATTATGAGAGACTTGCATAAATGTGAGTGATCACGCTGAATACTTTAACAAAATTTCACTTTATCAGAATACAGAGGCATTGCCAACTAATCAAGAAATACAGAAATAGCTTCAAATTGTTCCCAAAGAACTAGGTTTCATGGTGGCCATGTCTAAGAAAGGGAAAATGGAACAAAAACCACTAACTTACTCAAGTGTTCTGGAGTTCGCGGAATCTGCTTCCTGGGTAAGAAGGGGTTAGAAATTAGGTTGTCAATGAGCTCCTCCACTTCTACTTCCTTTCCTTCAGAGAGCTGTGGTGAATCAGACAGAACTATGCTGGCAACCTACAACAGAAAAGAGCAAAGGAAAAATTACTGAGCCCAAACAGAAATAAGGTAGAGACTGCAATCGTCCCTGTGAGCATGTCAGTCGGCAGCCCGCCCTTCACTAGCGGACGGCAGAGAAGGCGACAGTGAAGCTCCCTGGCGCTCTGCAGGTCCTCCAGGTGCCATTGCCAAAGGGAGCGCAAGGCTTTCGTTGTTGGTGTCTCAAATGGATAATACATAGTGGTGGTGGCTCACACTGGTAATCCTAGTACTTGGGAGGTAAAGGCATGAGGATCTCTGAGTTTGAGGCCAATGTAGTCTACAGAGCGAGTTTCAGGACAGCAGGGGCTACCCACGGAAACCCTGTCTCAAAAAACCAGCCACGCAAACAATGAAATAAAACTTTCTGAGTGTAGAGGTTTCTTTTTTCCCCCTAGACAGGATCTCAGTTTGTAACTCTGGCTGACTTGAAACTCACTATGTAGACCATGTGCTGGGGTTAAAGGTGTGCACCACTGCTCTCAGCTGAGCATAAAAATTCTAACCTTTGCCTTCTTCCGTGTTATCCAGTGACGATTGCAGTCTCTACCTTATTTCTGTTTGGGCCCGGTAATTTTTCCTTTGCTCTTTTCTGTTGTAGGTTGCCAGCGTAGTTCAAATTCATGGCCTCTTTTTTTAAATTAACTGTTATTGGATGCATATATTTGCCTATACATATATATATTTCTAAATATATATTGAGTCCATATAACGTTACTTCTATGTATGTGTTTGGGGCTGACCATTTGGCACTGGACAACCCATTGGTGTGCACTTCCCTGGGGAGGACCACCTCTCCAGTTCTCAGCTTTACTCAGTTGCCCGCAGTTCTTTGCGTAGGGTGGAGGCTCCATGGGCTTTCCCTGCCCAGTTTGGCACGTCCATTGGTGTCTTCCTTGTTCGGCTCATGCTTGGGCAGTCATGCTGGTGAGACACGATCTCACAACAAACTCCCTGATCCTTTGGCTCTTGCAATCTTTCTGACTCCTCTTCCTCAGTGTTACCTGAGTTTTAGGTGAGAGAGTGGTTTGTAGATGTATCCATTGGGACTGGGCTCCCCCACTCTTCATTTTGATTGGTTGTGCTTTTCTCTAGAGGTCTCAGTCTGTTGCAAAGAGCAGTTTCCTTGAATTAGGAGTGAAGACTACACAATGTGGGTATAAAGGGCAAATGCTTAAGATTATTGCTGGGGAGTATGCTGCTATAGTAAGTTTTCCTTTCTTTCTTTTTAAATATGTATTCATTTTATCTATGAGTGCTCTATCTGCATGTACATCTGCCTACCAGAAGAGGGCATCTGATCCCATTATAGATGGTTGTGAGCCACCATGTGGTTGCTGGGAATTGAACTCAAGACCTCTGGAATAGCAGTCAGTGCTCCTAACCACTGAGCCATCTCTCCAGCCCTATGGTATAGTAAATTTATGGTTGTAAATTCTCCTCCAACATCCATGGCTTCACTAGTACTGAGTAGTTAGCTAGGTTTCCAGTACCGGGCATGTTTTCCCTCTTGTTGAGAGGGTCTTGAGTCCAATTAGAGAGGTGCTGGCTATCACTGAGATACACATGGCACCTTTAGGTTATCATGCCACGCCAGTCACTGATGGTCTAACCTTCCTTTTAACATCTGTTTTCAGTTAACAACTGTTGTCGGCCTGTACTTTTTACCACTTTCCCTTACTTCCTATAGTGAGCTGGCTCCTCCCCACCCACACAGCCCTTGAAAACAAGTCCTCAGTGGCTAACACCCCCACTCACTACCCCAAGTTGAGATGGATAGAGAATCTTCAGTATCTACCAGGGCATCACGAACCTGAGCCCCCAGGGGCAGGAGGCCAGCATGTACATGAGGGAACAATTTAAAAATGGATGAAAACTAAAGCTTAGTGATGGAAATGGAATCATCTTAATAATAAATGATCGGGAGGCTATTAAATGGGTGGAAAAGTCTTTGGGGGAACCTGCCACTCAGCAGCAAAAATATAATGTTGTATTAGAAAAACAATCTGCTTCACGTCTCTCTATTTTTTTAACTTAATCTCTAAAATTGCTTGTTGGTACTGGGCAATGGACCTAGGGTCTCATACACGCTAAGCACTTGCTTTTCAGCTAAGCTGTGCCCCAGACACCTGCCTGTACTTCACAAGTTGGAGCCACTCAACAAAATTGCACATCTCAATGAAACAAAAAGACATTGAAACAGCCTACAGCATAATCAAGAGCTGTGGAACACGCCAGGAAGTACTGAGGATCTCAGAGACGTGTTCCTCCAGTGACAGCCACTTGCCCTTGAGCCTTTGTTCTTCTGGGCTTGATCTCCATGGCCTCCCGACCATGGAGCAGCACTAGTGGGTCTTGTCCTGTCCCAGGCTCCAGTCTCATGCCCAACTGGGGCATGAGATGGGGTTGTGGTGACAGAGAGCTCCTGTGCCTATGGAGATGCAGGTGTGAGCTGACTTCTTTCTTGGTCAAGATGGTTTAGGCTCCAGAGCAGAATCTGTAGGAGCCTTGGGATCCCCATCCCTCGGCACTTAGGACACTTTAAGGCTGAGCAGTCGTGTAGAGAATGGGCTCTTCTGTAGAGCAGAATCCTTTAAGGAGACTAATTGTTTTTGTAATGGGACTTTCAAGGGAAGGGGGGGAAGTGCCTTCTCATAAAAGCAAATGGATTCACTCTGTGCTCAGAACACACATCTCCTGCCCAGTGGGTACCCAAATCCAGATGTGCTTTCACTTCCCCAGCTGTGCATTGAAGGCAGAAGGAGTGGCTCGGGGTCTCTTCCCCTCACAGGGCACTGCAGTCTCCTTTTCCTCGAGATTCATTTGGAGGGAGACAGCTATTTTAAAGAAAATGTAAAAGATTTAAACTTTAAAAGGAACTTAACTCAAGATGTATTTTTTATTAATCTCCCCTTCACAGTTGTTCTGGAACCGAGGCTATTGCCCACATGGTGCTAGTCTAGCCACAAAGAGGTTCTCATCCCAGTACAAGCAGAGGGATCTTTGCCTGTGGCAAAAGAGGGCCTGTGCAGTCCAGAGCCTCTCCAGGTTGTTGCTCTTGCTTCTGGATTCTCCTTCATTAGCATGGATTGTCTCTACCCCAAGCGGCAGGAGGCCTGCTCCTCCTCCATCTTTGCCCCAAAGATGCAGGCCAGAAAAATGACACTAAGCAAAATACAACAGCACAGGGCCACACACCTGGGCATTCAGCAAATGGACTGAAAACTCATCTACATGCAGAAGTCACCATACATGCATCAGTGCCGCCATGTTAGCTTTCTTCACCATTGCCAAACTTTGAAGCAGCCAATTATCCTTCAGTAGGTGAAAGGCAAGCTGGCTGTGCTGCACATGGCAGTAACAGTGGAAGTTGGGGAGAATGGGATCACATCAGGTTCAAAGCCAGCCTGGTCGATATGCCAGGGCTACATAGCAAGACCCTGTTTCTAAACACTCAAATGGAAGAGGGACTGGAGACATGGCTCAGTTGGTAGAGTGCTTACCCAGCACGTATGAGGCCTTGGGTTCAGATCTTAGCACCACATAAACTAGGCGTGGTGGTGCATATGTAGAATATGTAGTGTGTGTGTGTGTGTGTGTGTGTGTGTGTGTGTGTGTGTGTGACTGTGTCTGTGTGTGACTATTTGTGTATATGGCATGCATATGTCTGTGAGGTGTGTGTGTGCAAAGACGGCAAGCAGTTTCTATAGACGTGAGGGTTTGGAGAGAAGACGAGGGAATGATTAGGGAAGAGATGCTCAGAGCTGGAGGTTTGAGAAGGAGCAGTATGGAAGAGTGAATTGTCCCAGGGTCTGACGTCACTGGTGCTTGCTTGAAATGGCTGGGGAAACCAAAGCATAACCATGGAGGGAATGATGGCTGGTGAGGTGTTTATCACAGCTACCACTTCCTGGCTGTAGGAAAGTGGGGGGAGAGGGGTGCTAGGAGAGCTGCCTTAAGCTAAACCTGTTTTCCCACCTCCTCATGCCCAGAAACTACGGCCATTCTTTAGAAAAGAAGTACCATATTTCTGAAACCCTTGTATGTAGGCAGTTTAGGGACTTGGGCACAAATGATGTAATTGATGCCTCAAAATGACCCTCTGAGGTCCATATGTTACAGGCGATGGACCACTTCTGCTCACAGTGAATGACAGCTCGGATGTGGGAGGCAGGTCTTTTTGATGCTAAAATTCTAGACTCCACTTGTGAATTAAACAGAAGCTAATTATGTTAAATGCATCAGGGAGATGATTCTAAAATCTACGAGTACATGGTGAACAGCAGTGATAGTTGAATGAATGAGTGAGTGAGTGAATGAAATAACCGAATACTCACATGGTTGAAAGGAGAATAGAGAGACACGTGTTCCTCTGGACTTTCAGGCACCTCAGCACAGGGTGTGGTGGGGGATTTACAGCTTAGTTCACAATGCTGCAGCCTCTACTGGCTGAGGGAGACTAGAGAACGGGAGCTGGCTTTGCAACTGCAGAGCGTGGCTGAGGATGCAGAGGCCGCTGGACAGATGGGAGCCCTCCATTGACACAGGCTAGGACTCTCAGTGACTCTCAGTGGAATGTTAGTCCTGCCTCCACCCTCGGTTTTCCCAACACAAGAGCTTCAAGAAGCCTGGAGGAAGTGGCCCCCTTGGGAACCCCTAGTCCCCACAGTGCAGCTGATGGATGTCTTGGGAGGACATAGATAGGGTGCCCTCTTCCCCAGCTGTTGATAGTCTCACCCTCCAAGCCACTAACTTGGTCTAAAGTGGTAGCCCTGGTGAGAAGGTGGCTTTAGAAACCTGTTCTACAAATTGTCTAATTTTCTCTGAGAGTTTGAGCTGAGGTGACAAATCACCACTAGTTTCCTCATTCGTGTGTGTGTGTGTGTGTGTGTGTGAGTGTGTGTGTATATCTGTATGTACATGAATATGTGTATGTGTATATATATGTGTATATGTATCTGTATATGGATGTGTATGTGTATTTGTATACATATGTGTATGTGTGTATATATGCCTATCTATGTATCTGTGTATCTATGTATCTATGTATCTATCTATCTATCTATCATCTATCTATCTATCATCTATCTATCATCTATCCATCTCTCTATGTATTTTGTATTTATAGTTCTATAAAGCTGCTTACCTTTCCCTTTTCTGCTGGCTTTCAGGACATTCAATTAAAGCAGTTATATTTTTCTTTATATTGCTAGATATATTTGTAGACTCCTTTTTTTGACCCTAACTTTCCTTTTCTATTTACATAACGGAATTTGTCTCAGTACTTTGTAGGAAAACAAAATAGAAAGTGAATCTCGGAAGTGGAAGATAAATGCCTTCCCCCTAAACCGGTAGATGGAATCTTTTTGTTTGAAAGAGCAGCGGCCGCCAGGCGGCACCAGAGCCCTCTACAGTCTTCTTCAGGGAAGCCCTTTGGCCTGGAAATATCTCCCGGCAGGGGCCATTTCTGGCAGGCTACACACATACATGGAACAACTCCAGTCCAGAAGCTCTGGGTCAGCTGACATAAAGGGATTGGAGGTTTCTCCCAGACACTAAATTGTATGGTCATTATCGCAGACATTCCCCAAAGGCTGGAACTGATCAGTGGGGGATGGTCCAGGCACCTGGAGGTGGGGCTTTGTCCCTGTGCTGGTTAGTTCTGGTCAACTTCACACATGCTAGTAGTGTCACCTGGGAAGTGGGAAGCTCAGTGAGAAAATGCCTCCATCAGATTGCCTGTAAGCAAGTCTGTAGGACACGTTCATGACTGATGATTAATGTGGGAGGGCTCAGCCCACTCTGGGCCCTGGGAGGTGTGAAAAAGCAGGTTGAGTAAGCCATGGAGAGCAAGCCAGTAAGCAGCATCTGTCCTGTGGCCTCCGGGTTCCTGCTTTGACTTCCCTTCGTGATGGACTGTGATTGGGAGGTTGGAAGCCAAATAAACCCTTTCCTCCCCAGGTTGCTTTGGGTCATGGTGGTTATCACACAGAAAGCAAACTAAGACAGTTATGCTCCAATGCTCTAATGGCTCCTGAGCCATGGGGCACAGGAGGAGCCTTCCCACCAGCACCAAGTGTTCACTGGACATATGTTGGAAAGGAATACAGTACTCCTCGTAGTGGCACGCCACCTCTACGAGAGAAAGCACTCACCAAAGAGCTCTGGAGTACCAATGCTACTGCTCGTGTTTGCTTGTGTTATTTACCAGGAGGGATTATGGCATTTAAACCCATTTTGTAACTAGCTCTCTATGCCCCCGTATTAGAAGAAGCCTTTGGTAAAAGTTAGAAAAATATACTTACGCATGATTTTTATGTACAGGCTCCTGACGCTTCACAAATCCATCTGTTGTAATAATTAATGGTGACAAGGTGTATCTCCTCTGAGAATCTTTTTTTTTTTTCCAACACTGACTTTGCCTGTTATTCTCTCAAGCCTTCCCAGGGGGTCCAGGAGAGGTGGAACCCAGAAAAGATCAGACCCATGGGGAAATGGGAACTGGGGTGGGGAAGGAGGTCACTGTCCTCAGAGCTCCCCTGACGTCCAGGCCTGGGGCTCACCAGCAAGAACTGTTGCTAGTGCTATTGTTGGGGTGTGCCATGGAGGAACACTCCACATTTGTTTAAATTTTTATTATTTTCAGATTTGTATATTTTATGTGTACGAGGGTTTTTCCTGAGTGTGTGTATATACACCACATGCGTACCTGATGCCCCAAAGGCCAGGAGAGGGATTCTGATATCCTGGATCTGGAGTTATAGGTGGTTGTGAGCTACCCTGTGAGTGCTGGGAACTGAACCCAGGTCCTCTGAAAGAGGGGCAAGTGGTCCTAACCACTGAGCCATCTCTCCTGCCCTTGTTTTGTTTTCTGAAGGGACTACTGAACCACTTGATGAAAGCATTCACTAGCCAGGCCTGCAGGCACTGCTGAGGGCGGGGTGGCTTAAGATTGCTCAAGGAAACAAGAGATTGGGTCCCGCTAGACAACACCAAGCAAGGGATAAAACCAACACTTACTACACCACTAACTAAGCTTATTCGATCATCTCAATGTTCCAGTTGAACAAATGTATTTGGCCTCTCTTGGATTCCAGTATTCATCACAAGATACTACCTCAAAAATCAGGCTCCATGGTGGTGCCAGGAGGAAAGCATGGGTTAGCACAGCCTGAAGTCAAGGTTTTATAGAATGTGTGCACGCAACTCCTTCATAGACTTGTTCCATCTCCCATTCCAGCCCAGAGGAGCTTGGGAGTCGCCTGCATCAGGAGGGAGGCATTTGTAAGCCTTTCTTCTATGTGCTATTCTGACATCTTTTGGGGGTCACTCAGTTTAGCAGACAGGATTGTGGGGGACATTTCACAGAGAAAGGGTAGAAATGCTGAGCTTGGAGTTGGGCTCCAGAGCAATCCTCACGGGGTAAATATACTAAAGAGGGATACCGGGGAGGATGAAGACAGACGCCATCCCAGGATGGCAGGCCACTCACTCACTTTTGCCTTACCGACTTTTGGCAGTGATGCACTAGCTCCCTGTTCCCTGGAGGCTCGCCGTCACCACTAAGTTATTTTTCCTCCTCTCTGATGCTAGCATGCTGTTTATCACTGTTGGATATTGACTTGGAGCCACACTTCTGGGCTGGATGTGGGCTGTGGGGGCTTACTGGGAATCAGCTTTGCTGAAAGCATTCTTGCATTCTGAGCCCGTCCTGTAGTCACTGGCTTGACCTGGGAAGCCAAAGTTCTTGCTCTCTCTCTCTCTGTCTCTCTTAGACACACACACACACACACACACACACACACACACACACACACACACACAAAACCCCCACCAGTATAGGCTTGGAAAATCTAAGCTGATGGCCAGCTGGAATCTTGACCTGAGCCAATACTGGCCACAACCAGTTCTTAGAAAGGAGGTTTGATTGCTACTCAGGGGCTCCCATTCACATACATTTTATTTTTCATGCTACGATAGAAGCAATAGCAACATATTTGGATAAAGTTTAAAACACGATTGACAAAGTTTAAAATATTTATTATCTAGCCCTTTTCAGAAGTTGGCTTACTCCTGGTCCAGAATTAGAAGACGGCGTGTTTTTATTTATTTACATTGGAGCAGAATTCAGAGTCCTGGGAAGTCTGGAGTGTTTGAGGCAGAGTCTCAGGTTCTCCTTGTGAGGATGCCAGACCCGAGGCTGACTGATGGCGATGGGTAAGGGGGCCTGCAGGCCCTGCTGGAAGGGGTCTGAGGCTATGTCTGAACCGGTGTGGGCCCTTCCAGAGAAGAGAAACTCCACCATGAGTGATTTAGGCAAAGAGCACCACGTTGGGCAGGGAACAGTATACACCCATGCTTACCCCCCCCCCCATTCCCCAAGGATAAACGGAACCCAGGGACAGCTTGGCATTGCCTTCCATGCTAGCACTTGGCATTGGTGAGGTTGGGACTGTAAACATAGCCTCACCAGGAGGTCTAACCGCCACTGACACAGCAGCAGCAACAGACAACAGATGGGAAAAGCTTGGCTGCAGCACCAGCTTTCCTAAGGCCCCAGTGCACTCGCTGGAGGTGGCCGTGTGGGGCACTGAGCCTAGTTTTCTACTTCAGGGAGCGGGGCATTTGCTCACATCTACGATAAAAAAGACAGCCAAAATGTTCCAAACATTTTAACTGTGTAGTAGACACAGTGCTACAAAAGATGGCTCTGGTCATTTGTGGAGAGATTACGCAGCGCTTAGAGTGTGCTTTATAAAGTCAGAGAATCTCACGCTTGTTTCCCTATCACACCTCAAAACCTGTTATCCATAACTGCAGGCAATGAACCCTCTCACAGAAATCAGGGGGACGATCCGCAGGCTTGCTTACTACCGTGATTCAGCTGTGCAAGAGTGTGCAAGACTAGGCTTTCATAACGCAGATTATTCTGTAAGTGTGCCAAACATGTTACCCATGCTAAATCCTTACAAGGCTTATTAGCCAGTTGTGTGTAAACCCAGGTTTTTCAAGTGCTGAATAGCTTCAGAGCAAGGCAGTCTGCTGTCTGATGGAGGCTGACAGCTGTCCCACGAAGCGGCCTCATCCACTGGAAGCAGACTGCAGGATTCTAGGGTCCGGGTCCCTGTGTGACTGTGGGGAACCAGGAAGGCACGCGTGCCGCACTGTGCACTAGGCTCTGATGCGGGTCACTTGCTGTCCCTTGCCCATTCAACATTTTGGCTTTAGTTATTTTACTTTCACAGTATGAAAAACTGTCGAGTCAGCTCTGGTTGACTGTTTTCTTTTCCACTTCAAATAATTATATGAAGCACTAAATTGTATAATTGAGCATTCCAAAATAGATATTATGATTTAAATGTGTTAAACGTTTATTTCCATAAAAATGTCGTTTTTTTTTTCTTCTTTTCTTTTCTGAGCATAGAAATATGCCACCTGTCAGTTAAGGATAGGTGGCACGGCCAACGTATTAACAATCCCCCAAGACAGATAAGTTCTAGTCAGAGTTGGCAAATGGGACTGAGATCAGTCTGTGAACAGAGAGCAGGGGGCAGTGGTACCCAAATTTCTGTGATCGAGTCTGTCTGAAAACCAAGATGTCTCAGATGTAGAACTCCTCCATGTCATTATCCTCAGAACCAGCTATTGTTGGGGGCAGTAGCACATCTTGACCATCCTGTGTGGCTTTGGGGTCATGACAAGGGAGTTGTGGGGATGACTCTGTGAGCAAGGAGACACCAGAAGCTGAGAGAGCAGCGGTAGCTATCTCTGCAGGGCTAGGAGAGCCTTCGGTGAAGAGAGGGTGGGATACACAGGAGGTATCCTGGCTCACCTCACTGGCAGCGGGCAGTGGTCCTTCCTTGGTACCCTCCTGTGATGGCCAGTGGCTGCTACATCTCTTGATGGGGGCAGATGCCTCCACTGTGCTGCAAAACCTACTGGGTGCAGAGTATGCAGAGACCACAGACAGGTCTGAGGAGGACAGCCGCAGGCCAGTGTCCACATCTGTCTCTTGGGCCCCCTCTAAGTCGTCAATGGACAGGAGGTGGCTGGGCCTCCACTCTGACGCACTGTGTCTCTGGGAACCTGTTGGCAGTGAATGTGGTTCACTTGGGGAGGGGCCTCCACTGGGCAAACAGAACAAAGACTTGCTTCTCTGGAAAGACCAAGCAAGGCTGGAGGAACTCAATTGTGGGGTACACTCCTGCTTGTTCCTGGAAAGCGGGGCCATCTGGCTGGACCCCAGAAATGGGCTGTCACGTAGGGCTGGCTGGCTGATGCCCTGTGCTTTGCTTGGTATGTCAATGGTTGCTGAAGGAATGGAATGAGGCTTCTTCTCAGAGGAGTGGTGCACTCTGCTGCACCTGGGGACCTTCTTGTGAACCCTCTGTGCCTGTGGGGAGAGAGGGCTCCATTAGTCAGAGGATACATTGGGGCTCACTGTTGAAAAGAGCCTGCAACTTACTGCCATTCATTGGAAACTTCCAACTTTCTCTGTCTAGGAAGCTACTTTCAGGACTGAGAAATACAGCTGGCTCCTTGTTGTGACACAGAATCGTACTGTATAAAGTCCACAGGTGCATGCATGGGGAATGAGGGCTTGGATAAAGAAGCCAATGGAGAGATGACTCAGTGCCCTTCCAGAGGACCTGGGTTCAATTCCCAGTGCCCACATGGCATCTCACAACTGTCTCTAACTCCTGTATGGGGGAATCCAACACCCTCACACAGACATACATATAGGCAAAACACTATTGCATAAAAAAAATATATATATATATATATATATATATATATATATATATATATATATATGTATATATGTGTGTATATATACATATACATATGGAGATGAGAATCTCTTAGAAAATGTAGAAAGACTGTACCTCCTCCAATCTTGGAGGTGGCTTCCCAGAGAAGTCTCCCCGCACTCCTCAACCTTTGTGCTAGTCTGTTGGATACATTCACATGCTGACTTTAAGTGATATTATTCCCTGTCACAATGAGGATCCAGTTGTATCTACCCCCTGACTGAATTATGCTCAAACAATTTGAGATCACATCAGCACAGGACCAGGTACCAGTGTGTATGGCTTCCCAGGTGTCTTGTGGCCTTCCTGGAGAGACAAACATCTAGTCAACCCAGATGTGGCATTGATGACAGATTAAAGAAATGGTTCCACCCAAGTCCAGCTTGGTGAGCCGATGCATTTACTGGGATTACTTACAGTAGCATGAGCCACTCGGTAGTAGCTGTATCACCAAAAACTCCATTCTAATTACATCCTTTGGGATCCCCGACCCAACGTGCAGGCAGCTCCGCTGAAGAGAGTTCCTCCCCAGCAACTGTTTATTGCTTTTACAACCTTGGAAAGGGCCTTGTGACTCTTAACTTCCTGAGTGTCCTGGGCCTTTGAATTTTGTTCCATTTCCTGGGGCTCCTTCCACAAGGGAATGTTTCTATTCAGTGGGAACAGTTTCTCAACATCAAGACCCAAATTCGGGTCAAAATAAGACCACCACAATTGCGCCAAATATGAAGCAAGCAAGCTTTAATTAAATTAATTAAATACTGGCTAGGAAGATGGACTCTGACCAGGTCCGTTCTGAGGTATCCATGGAGTGAATCTGCCACCTCCAGAGCTCCCAGAGAATGGCACTGAATCATGTGCCACGGGTGCTTAAAAAGACAGAACCTGTAAGGCTATGCACTTCCTACCAGGTCCAATCAGTGGCAAGCATCTATCCTGATGTACTTCCTGTCTGGGTTATCTCCTGCCTACAAGCGACCAAGCACATCTGGAGCACATAGGGTGCAGTAGGGTCATCTTGGGATCTAGCCACTCCCTACCCAACATTCCAAGAGGTCATGTCCTTGGGCAAGGGAGATTCAAGACTGTCTCACCTGAACAGCCCCACCTAGCATTCCAGGAGGTTACTCTTAGGCACAGTAACTAAAATTTAAAACATAACTTTTGCTCTTGCAGTGGCCCTAGTACAGGCAGTGTGTCTTCCACAAAAGAGGGGCTGTTGGGGTTCAGCATTTATTCACAAGCTGATAGGAACTACCAGTTCCTGTCTATATTTTTGCCTTTCAGGAACTAGGTACAGGAAGGGGAATTGTTGCTGCTTGATGAATCCTGGGCATGCTCGGTAGGGAGGACAGTTTCACCCTTCACCACCTCTTTGCTCGTTTTTTTTTTTTACATACCAGCCCTGCTCAGCTTAGCAGTTCATCAGGCCCTGGTGTCTTCTGCATGGAATTAGGCACGCACACATGCGCATTTCCCCTCATCTGCTTCTCTCCAATTATCCCTCTGGCCCAGGTCCAAGATGATAATGCAAAGTTTCAACTAAATAACAGGTTTGAGGGCAGTGGGTCTGGACTTATGTAGGATAGGTACACCTGATTTATGAATCCTAAAAATAAAAGTTTTTGCCAGGGCTTTACTGGAAGGAGTATTCCTACTAGCGGGCTGAGACTCTTCATAACAGACACTCCCAACTTCCCCATTAAGGAGGAACATGGTCTCCACAAGACAACTAGGAGGTATTTTCAGTGAAATACGTATTCATTGAGTACTTATCATTGGCAAAAGAGGGGGAGCTACAACAGAAAAGATTCTGGTTTGATTCACATGATTAAAAAAAAAATGAAGGATTAGAAGGAAGAATAAATAAGAGAGACCAGAGAATGTGATGGTCAGCATCCTAGGGCTCTGGGAGAGAACCCATCTTCCCAGTAGGGCAGGGTGGGGAGCCCCCCTGACCTGGAGCTCAAATTCTGCTGTGTGCCTTCGGCTAAATGCCTCTATCTCACTTGGGACAGCTGTTGAGCACGGCTAAGTCGTAAAAAAGACAAGCCCAGAGACAGCTCATTTCAGGGAAGTCAAAGATTACTTAAAGAGACGTTCTTTCTTAGTCTCGCAAGGCAGGATGACTGTTTTGTGGCTAATTAACCTTGATTGATTGTAACCACCTGACGACTGTACCTATGCCTTCTACCTCGTGATCATCAGCTGCGTGCTTGCAAGCACACCTGGTTCGCCCCTGTGATCATTGCCTTGGAAACTGCACGTATGCCTCTGGTGGGGAAGGGTATAAGAAACTGAGAATAAACCATAGGGCAGTTCGGCCCCCGTGAACTCAAGAAACAGTGTGTGCGTGTTCGTTCCGGTTTTCAGCCTACCTCCCCATCCAGCACTGACCAATCTGGTAAGCTGGCCTTATCAGGGCAGAGCGGACTTCAGGGGAGGTGGGTCCCGAGTCACACACAATATGGGACACAGACATATCAAAGCTAGGTGGCTTTCCAGTGGGAGGGTGGCATGCAGCAGAGGAGAGGGTCGGATGGAGGCGAGGAGCCCATTCAGAAGCCACTGCATTGGAGCTCCAGTTTTTACATCTTGGACATACAAGCCCCATTTGTAGGATACACACAGCACTCCTCAGCTATGGATTCAGAGGCGCAGATTCTCTCCTGGCATTGTGTGCTTGGCATTTCTTGCCATATTTCTTGTCTCTGCATCCTGTTTGGCTTTTGTCCCCATGACTTACTACTGATCTTGTTCCGTCTTCCAGGCTCAGCATAGCATATCGGCATCCCAAAGCTGTTTCATTAAGTATAGCTTAAAGAACTAAAGCCAGTCAGCTGCAATAAGCCCCTCTGAGGGGCTGCAGAGATGGCTCAGACGGTAAAGTGCTTGCTGCACCATCTTGGGAACCTGAGTTGGGATCCCTAGCAGCTGTGTAAAAAGCCAAGCATAGGGATGATGTGTCTGTTATCCAGTGCTGGGATGGAGATGGGCGGATCCCTGAGTTCATTGCCTAGTAGCCTGGCTAAACTGCTGAACTCAAGGTTCAGTGAGAGACCCTACCTCAGAAAATACGGTGGAGAGAGTTTGAGAAAGACATCCAACGTTAACCTACGGCCTTCAGCACATGCGTGTGCATACACGTACACACACCCAAATGCAAATGTATACACACACAACACACACACCCACACAACACACACACACACAAGCATAGGAGATTTTTCTTAGAGCCTAAATTATGGACGCTTGAAGAATCGTATGCAAGGCCCAAGGGCACTGAGAAGGGTCACAGCTGGTGGCTGTTGTAAGACAAACCAATTTTCACCATCCCATAAGCTTGGCTGGGTAAGAGAGAAAACAGGATGAGCTTGTTGGGGGAAGGAATCCCTGAGGGATGGAGGTTGCTTCAAAGTCTGGAGAGGCACATTTCCCCTGGGTACCCTAGTGTCATTTGCTTATTGATAAGTAGCAGCACAGTGCGGTCATAGCTTCGGTGCCTTTGCAGAACAGCGCTCTGTGAGGGTGCCCGCAGTCCGGATCTGCTTGAAAAGGGAAGCCAGTGGACACAGCTTCATGAGATGCCAAAGACCAAGGTTCCCAGCCAAGTGACAGCTGAGTGGGGTGGAGTTAAATTAGGTCCAGCTTCAGGTCCAGCCCGGCAGACAGGAGGACCCTGGGCTTTAGCAGAGGCGGTCAGGCTTCCCACCAGTCCACATGTGCTCTCTCTAGTTTCCACGGCACCATGAAGGCAGGAGGCCAGAGAAACCCCACATCCTGCTGCTCTGAAGAAAGCTGGCACACGCTCTGTTTTGCAGAGGAGTGCAGCGTGTACAGTGGAGGTGCCTGCTGGGTGTGTCTAACTCGGGCTGCTGCCATGCTAGGGATAACTGCAGGCATCCTGGAAAGCTGTGGGAAGGAGGCTGTCTTACAGTGGGAGCCTTTCCTACCCCACCATCTAGAGCCAGGGCTGATGAACAAGGAGCATCTACCTGGACCCAGGCTCATGGTTATTTTCCAGCCTCACCCTGTCGGTTCTCATACAGCCTAAAGATAGCTCACCTGTACCAAGGTTGGAGCCTCTGCTGTGTTTCCCTGGGGCTGGCTCTGCTTCCTGCCTCTCTTGTCTGCTTGACTGGGAACAATAGGGGCAGAGAGTGAATCCCCTCGTGGGATTTACCAGAGTGAAACAGGAGCTTGTGCCTTCAACGCTTGGCTGCCAGCTCTCAGGGGTTACCCTCCTGAGCCCCAGCAGTGACAGCAGAGATGGTGTGAAGTCAGCCTCCTTCCCCTCCCTGTGGGCTGGATGCCCCGGTGGAATTCACAAGCTCCCTTCCTCACTATTTAAGGAACTTTCTCAAAGAGCAGAACAGCATGCATAAATTAATCTGCTGAGGGCACCCAGCCAGGGAGACCTGGTTATGCTTCTTGTCTTGCTAGGAAATTGGACTCCGGCTGTGAGCTGGTCCTGAGACTGCAGCACAGGCAGTTCTCTGGTGAAGTGAAGCAGTCTCCTGAGCAAAGGTACCTTCCTCCAAGGGTGTTAAGAGACTCACTCTAGACACACGGGCAGAACCATGCCTTTCGTAAGTGCTAGCAGAGGTGACTGGGTCCTTCTTCCCAAGGCCTGGAGTGTCTCCCAGCTTGTTGAAGCTCAGGGAGACCTGCCCGTGCCTCCCTTTTCTGAATAAGGCCATCCTCTCTCGTTCTGTCTGTGGCGAATCCACTTTCAGCATAACACTGCCTGCTGTCTAATAAATCAAAGATAGACCTTTAAACTCAGGGACAATAACAATGAGGGACATTTCAGGGGAGCTGGGTGAGTCTCAGGAGCATCTGGAACTTTCCTCCAGCGAATGGGTTCCACCTGAGAAGACAAAGCTTTGCTCGAAAGAAAGACATTGCATTTTGCCTCTCCTTCCACTCGGTTCTAGGAAATCTTCATGTTCTTTCTAAGGGTACCAACTGTGGCCAAAACCTACGTTCACTTTTGAATGGCCAGAAGGAAGAGGAGGACTTGGAAGGAAAGGACAAGGAAAACTTAGGTGGAAAGAGCCAGGGAGAATCCGACATTTTGAGGTAGAATTGAAGACTGTCACGGGTAGGAGGTTAGAAGATTGTGAAGGGGATTGTTGGTATAAATAACTGGTTGTTTCAGGGGGCTGCAGAGATGACTCAGCAGTTAAGACCACTGGCAGCTCTTACAGAAAACCCACATTTAGGTCTCAGCTCATTCACAGCAGCTCACAGCTGTCTACAGTCCCGATCGAGAGGCTCTGATGCCCTCTTCTGGTCTCTGTGGGCACCAGGCTCTCACGTGGTGCACAGACGTACATGCAGGCGTGTACATACATACATACATACACCCATAAACATAAAATAAAAATTAAAAGAAAAGAGTTGGTAGTGTAAGCCAATTTATTTGGAGTGTCATTTTCTACCCTCTTTTCCTTCCACCATTATGGAACTGTGAAGCTTCCTGTGATGTGAGGCTTTAGTTACAGCGAAGTGCCAGTTCCAGTCCTTATAATGGCAGGTGTATACCTCAGGCCTGGAGAGAGGCACTTACTCCCCACCTTTGGTAAAATGTCACCCAAGTGGTGAGTATTCACCTCAGCTGAACTCCTGACAGGTTATGTCTTCCCTCTGGCTTCACCCTGTAGCTCTCTGAGTGATTCCTAACAACGGCCCCCTGAATGTGCTCCTAAGGCAGTGGTTCTCAACCTTCCTAATGCTGCCACCCTTTAGTACAGTTCCTCATGGTGTGGTGACCCCCCCATCCATAAAATTATTTTCATTGATACTTCATAACTATAATTTTGCTACTGTTACAAATTGTAATATAAATATCTGATGCAGGTGGTCTTAGGTGACCCCTGTGAAAGGGTCATTCAACCCCCAAAGGGGTCATGACCCACAGGCTGAGAACTGATAGCCTAGGCAAACTCCCTCCTTAGCAAGCTCCATAAGACCCTCCCCTCCCCTTTAGCTGTGCTTCTTGAAATCCCAACCTGTGTGCTCTGGTCATTGTGAACTTCCATTTTATTCTGAAACACAAAGGCTTCATCCATATCTTCACAAATGCTCCTACCTGTGTCTGCTTAGACACCCGACCATTCTGTGTAGCAGTGTGCCACAATCTTTTACCCTCTATTTAGGGATAGAGAAAGGAAAGATAGAAATCTTCACCACTTTTTCAAGCGGCCTCAATATTGAAGAGAGAAAGGTAGAAATCTTCACAGCCTCTTTTTAGACTATCCTAAGCTTGAATCTCTCTAACCTTTGTTCTTTTAGGAATTATCATACTAACTAATGATAGCAGCCAAACCAACGCCATGCCCACACTGATTCTTGGGACTTCAGACCCTTTGGCCCTAAGCTAAAAGTTCCCATCTACCCATGTGGCACGCAATCCCAAAGACAAGCTACAGGTGCCAGAATGACTGCACCCAACCAAATTATAAGCCACCTGCAGCAAGCATTCCAAATCCAACTCGTAAACAACTATACCACAGCTGGGGTGGGAACACAAACCTAACCCAAATGCCATTTTGCCTTTTTAAAGAAACCAAAATAACAAAAACTTCTTCCAAGTGTTCCTCTACAATTTGGAGGCAGAGTACAATGAGATGCTGTGAAGAGTTCTCTGGCCATGTCTTCTTGGGGAGAGTAATAAGCACTCATTTTCTTGGGCACTTTAATAGGAGCAGAATTGCTGGACACTGGTACATACTTTCAAACATGCCAGAACTGGTATAAATGTATAATTCTGCCAGAAATTTAAATGAATTTCAATTACTTCACATTCTCACCAAGATCTGATATTATCATTGTATTTAATTTAAGCCCATCTAGTGGGCAATGGTATTTCTTCACTGTAATTATTTGCATTTCTCCTATGTACATCTCCCTATGTAGCCCAGGCTGACCTCAATCTCAGGATTCCCTGGCTGCTGCCCTGAGGGTGGGAATTACAGGCCTTTACCACCAGGCCTGACTGTGGGACATCTTTCCTTGCTCACTGGCCGTGTGGATGGCTCTTTGTGTGTCAAGTGTCTGTCCTTTGTATGTATTATGGAGTTAATACTTTTTTTTTGTTTGTTTGTTTTTGTTTTTTGAGACAGGGTTTCTTTGTTGTAACTCTAGTTGTCCTGGAACTCACTCTGTAGACCAGGCTGGCCTCGAACTCACAGAGATCTGCCTGCCTCTGCCTCCCAAGTACTGGGATTAAAGATATGTGCCACTACCACCTCCTGGCCAGAGTTAATACTTTTTAGAAGATATAACATCATAGATATTACCAGCCCATCTGGAATTTGCTGGTTTTAATGATTAAACACTTTTATTTTTAATAAACACATTTATATGTTTTTTCAATACTGCTACCAGTGTGCTGTTTTAAGAACGAGTTTCAGGTACAGATGAGGTGATCTTGGGTAAGTGTTTGCTATGCAAGCATGGTGCCTAGGCCTGATCCCAGGCCCTCTAACCTTCATCCCTGCTCTGTGGTAACTGTGTAGCTGCACACAGACACACAGACACACAGACACACAGATACACACACACACACACACACACACACACACACACACACACCACAGGAAAAAAAAAAGGAAGGAAGGAAGGAAGGAAGGAAGGAAGGAAGGAAGGAAGAAAAGAAAATGTCCAGTATCCAGTATATGCACACAAGAGAACCACCAGCCTTTCAACTGTTTCTAGGGTTCTTCTTCACTCTCCTGCCAACAGCAGGATAGGGAATCTTAAAGCCTGTATCTTTGAAGCCTCTGGGGGAGGTAGAGCTTGTGGGATCACAGTGGTGCCAGAAAATGGCATGGACAGAGGGAACCTGTCCTTCTAGGCTCAGGGTAGAATTCCCATCCTTCCCCCATGCTTGTGTTGTGGCTGGTCCACATTTCCAGAGAATGAGCATGCCCTCTCTTTCTCTCTCTCTGTCTCTCTGTCTCTCTTCCTCTTTGCTGTCTGTATGCATGTGTATGTTTGAATAAATATTTAAAAAATAGGCAGAAATTTGGTTAGTCCAACTGCCTTGTGTGTATATGCAACAATAAAATCTTACAATTAAACAAAGGACAATATGGAGGTTCAATTTGTATGTGTGTGCTCTAATAAAAATTCACTTACAAAAATAGGTAGTGACCATATTTGGCTTATGGTCTTGAACTTGTTGACTTTGGTCAATTGCTTTTTCTATAAACTTTAAAATCAATGTCCTAATTTTATCAACTTCTCAGGTTATGTGTGGACTAGGATCACCTTCTGCTTGCCTCCTTGGTCATCATCCTCTGACTCCTCCTTAAAACCATGGCAACACCAGCCTGGAGCATTGACTCTTGGCCTTTCCATGGCTCACAGTGGTAAAGTCAATATGCAGATATCAAGGTCAGGGAGGGAGCATGGTTCACTCTTAAAGACATCCTACCCACTCACATGCCTCCAGCTCTTCATCTGGAGCTGGGTGGGAGGAGGGCTGGTCCTTTTCAACTGGACCACCCAGTGTGCCTTGAGGAGGGAAGGGCTTAGTCTGGTGGATAGAGCTTCAATTATGGGAAACTTGGAGTTGTTTGTTTGTTGTTATTATGGTGGGTTTTTTTTTCTTGGACTCCAAAGCATTAATTCATGGCTAACTGAATTGCTACCCTCTCCCACAGATTAGAAATAGGCCATTAGAATTCAAAGGCAGCATTATTAGAAGACTGAGGTAGCTAAGCACTCTGGAAAAAGAATACCAATGAAGCAGGCACGCCAAGCATTCTTAAAACCACCACTGGCGTTGGCCAGGTTTACATTATAGCTTAGGTGACGGCTAGTAAACTCTTTCCCTTCCCTATCACCTTAAACTTTGGCAACCCACACCACCGTTTGGACAAATGGCTGCATGTTTTTGCCAGAAATGATACTGGAGAAAATGTCTCAAGACAGGTTGTCACCAACCCACACCAAGAGGGACAGAAGTAAGATTGAATTTATCACATGCCATGGGCCAGCACTTCACACCCCCGAGTACATCTCCCAATCTTCTGGGAGGATCTAAAAATTCTGCAGTAGCGGAAAACACCCTCTTGGGGGGTGAGGGTGGGGGTGAGGGTGGGGGCTGTGATGTCTTTGATTTACTTTCTGACAGCCCTGTCTCACCTTTTCCTGTTCAAGGGTCCTTATCTGTTTCTACGGTCACTGGAATCTCCATGTTCTGGATGGCTACACATGACCCTTTTTAGAACCATAAGAAGCCTCTTTGATGATCTACAGGAAGTCAGCGTTTGCAACTTGACAGCTCCAAAAGTTGGCTTCTGGAAGACTGAGACCCACAACTCTGTGGGGAGGGGGAGCTGGGGTTTTCCTCTTTGCCTAGTCCCCCACTGTGGCTGTTTAGCATCCACTCTTCCCTTTTTTATACAAGCATTCTGGCCAAGGCACAGTGAACTATCTTATTAACCTGTCTGGAAAGTGATAGGGCAATGGGAAATTCACTACCACAATCCTTTCTCCTTTTTACCCTGTTCTTATCTACAAATCTGTTTTCGCAACCAAACTTGCTTGTTAGCCTTGAACCTCATCAGTTCCAGCCATTTCTATAGCTTTAGGATTTGCTCTTGTGATACCATCTGTTCATTCACTTAAAACAGAGAGCCAATGAAATTCAGTTGTAACGTGAATACCAGGGACATCAGAAGAGATCAACTGACTCTCACAGAACAAAAGCTCAGGCTAGACAAAAGCCCAGGCTAGACAAAAGCTTCACCAAGCCTTTCCCAGAGCAGGGGATGGTTACGGCCATCGGACAGACTGACGAGTAAAGACATCTAATTTTCCTCATGAACTTGACTAACTGGGAGATAGTGTTGACCACTGAGGTTGGTTTTATAGTAACAGTGCCTCTACTCCACAAAATTGAGGTCAGCAAACTAGAGTTTCCTGTGTTGATACGAGGTGACCCAGGAATGTGTCAGGAATGCCCATCATTCCTGGGTGGCAATCTGCAAAGAAAAATATTAAATAACAACTTGAAAATGTCACCTCAAGTGCTTATTACTTAAGATGTAGAGGCAGAAACAGAAGGACCTAGAGATGAAAGAACTTGATATTCAAAATGGATGGTGATGCTCACCAAGGACAAAGCAAGCAGTTTTGTGTGGTGTAAACGATGAATTCATTTTCAGCTGTGGCAACGATCTCACATGCAGTAATTTGGCATTTGTCTGAGGAGACATCAGTCGTTTTTACCTCCTGGGTACATGAGGGCTGGAGGACAAATCTGGGCCTGGGGTCTCTGAGTGAAGCTGGGCCAATCCTGGAGTTGCAAATGACCTTCAAGGGGACGCGGTAGAGCCCCGCTCTTACAGGCTTCCTTCGGGAACATAGTGAGTTAGAATAGGATCCCAGAACTGTGCACTGATCCTTAACTCTCCCTGCTTAGTAACTGGGTCCTTAGAACAGGGCTAGGGACCAGCCTGAACTCCACCGGGACTAGTCCTAACTGGAATTAAATTGATCTTTCATTTTCCTGAGTGAGGACTGATTTCAGATCATCATCAGTTCAGATTCTGAGCATCAGGGCAAGGGCCCTTGATTTGCTTTCATACTCAGAAAAAACACCCAAAGCTTCTTTTAGTTACATTTAGTTATAATGTGTGTGTGTGTGTGTGTGTGTGTGTGCATGCGTGTGCGTGCGTGCATGTGTGTACATGTGCCACAGTGCACGTGGGGAGAACAGTGGACAACTTCTACCCTTCTACTGTGTGGGTCCCAAGGTCATCATGCTTGGTAGCAAATGCCTTTATCTGCTGAGCCATCTCACTAGCTCCCCAAAACTACTTTTGCAGCTGAAGATTCAGGAACACAGCTCAGTGGCAGGACATTCGCCTGGCAAGCATGAAGCCATGTGTTCATTCTCCACCATCATAAATTAATAATGAGAGTGACACTGCGTTAATCGGAACCGTCAGTCTTTATTATACGTGGGCTCTATGTACGAGAACGTGGACAGCAGAGCAGGGCTTTGTAGGTCTTTCTCCTCTTCTATGTTGCTGCCTTGAGGCAGGGCCTCTCGCTAACCGGAAGCTTGCTCTCTGTGCTAGGCTGGGTGGCCAGAAAGCTCTAGAAATCTACCTGCCTCTGTCTGCTGACACTGGGCATATGCAGCCACGCTTGGCTTTTATGTGAACGCTGGGGATTCAAACTTGGGTCTTCACGATTGCGCAGCAAGTGCTCTGAGCCCCAAGCTATTCCCACCCTAGCCCCAAAGCTATCAATTTTCTCTTGCAGTTGATTTTAGTTCAATTTGCAAATCCTATTACACTACTAACAAGTCTGAAGATGTTAGCAATGATTGCTTTAGAAGGATCTTTTGTAGCTCAATGAAGTTCCTTTAACTTCTTATAAATGTGTTGGATGTATTTATATATTTAGTGGGTTGACTTGTTTTTCTTGGAGATGTTGAGGATGGAACCCAGGGCCTCCCACATGTTGGGTAAGCAAGCAGTCTTTCACTGAGCTTGTTTCCCAGCATTCTCATGAGCAAAAACTACAACCAAAATACTTGTAAGTTTAATCAACTAAACACTTAAACAAGTGGCCATTATCCTCTTAAATGCTTAGTGTTACACAATAACCAAAATTTTAACACATATACTTCAATTTAAAAGTACAAATCTATGTTGAGTGTATCTTTTGTTTTATTTTATTTTCTGGTGGTGCTACTAGTGTTTGAACCTAGGAGATTACACCACGGCAGGCAAGAGTCTATGTTGATAATAAATGGAATCTTAAGATTAAATTCTCTAAAATTCAACAAATTCTTTTTTTTTTTTCCTTCTTTTTTGATTTTTTTCGAGACAGGGTTTCTCTGTTGTAACTCTGGCTGTCCTGGAACTCACTCTATAGAACAAGCTAGCCCACTGGGATTAAAGACATGCGCCACCATTTCCCCTACTGTATTTTCAGTCTTCATTCTAACTTTTTCTGTGATTAGGTAAGTGTTCACCAAGAATATTAGGGTTCCATTCCAAGCAGTTTGGGGATGCTTTTCTAGCTGACTGAGGCTGGGAGGTGTCCCAATGAGAAGGGACAGGGATCCCTTTTATGGCCGCTGTACCTGTGATTCCCCAGCTTAAGGGGATTGGCTACATTACTTATCTCCTTACATTTAGATCAGTATCTAATTCCACCCTCCTCAGATTCTGCGACCCTGACTCAGACCGTGGCTAATCCCCATCAATCTTCATCAGTTTTCCCAGGTCTGTGTTTCTCTTCTATGGAACCTACATACTCAGTTGAATTTTACACTTGCAAAACTTCATTGCCTTTGCAGCCCTCTGGTAGCTGCGTGTTCTAGGACTCACAGAAGAGAAGGCATTGAACCTAGAATCTAGCTGTTTGGAAGGTTCCATCTGAGTGTAGTAGCACTAAAGGCAGCTAGGCAGCTGAATGGAGCATCAGCAAAACCTTGTGCTGGTTTGAATAAGAATGGGCCCCACAGGCTCATATATTTCAATGCTTACTCACTAGGGAGTGGAACTATTCGATAGGATTAGAAGGGTTAGGAGGTGTGGCTTTGTTGGAGGAAGTGTGTCACTGGGGATAGACTTTTGAGGTTTTCAAAAGCCTGCATCAGGCTCAGTGCTAACCCCTGGCCCCCACCCCCGCCCCCGCCCCCACCCCCACCCATGGGCCAGGATGTAGCTCTCGGTTACTGCTGTAGCATCATGCCAGCTGCCATGTTCCCCTCAAAGATGATAAGTGGACTAAACCTTTGAAACTGTAAGCAACCCCCCAGCTAATACATTCTTTCATAAGAGTTGCTTCGGTCACGGTGTCTCTTCACAGCATTGTCTGTGCTGGGGTCCCATGCTAAAGAAAAGAGAGCCAGGAGGAAGCCAGTTGAGCATCAGCGTTCAGGTCTCAGAGCTCCGGATCAGCTGAGATTTGAGAGTGCAGCCTCCTGTTCCTGAGGCCACAGCTTCAAGCTGCCTGCTGCCAGGCCTTCCACCCTCTCTGTCACAGCGGGCTGTGTAAGACCTTCTCCCTTAAATTGCTGTCTGTCACAGCAATGAGAAAGGTAGGAATGCTTGGTGCCAAAAAAACAAACAAACAAAAAACAAAACAAAAAAAAAACAAAACCAAAAACCGAAACAAAAGAACAACAACAAAAAAAAAACCCAAAAAACAAAAAACAAAAAAAAACTGTGTATGAAAGAAACTTTCTTCAGTGCCCTTTGTGACCTGAATATCATAATTTTGTTGATGATTGAAACATAATTAAAAAATATTTTTACTTTGAAAAGGAACTTAAAGAGATGGGCAGGTGTTAGAGCGGGAGGCTGTTCTCTGCAGCAAAACAGGTGAACAGTGACCATTCTCCAAAACAGGGAGGTGCTATTCGTCAGCTCTGCCCTGATATTTAGCACACTAAACTGGCTAAGAGAGAAGTTTGCATCCCTGAGTCCCATGGATCTTCTTTCCTTCCCTTTCATCCATTCCTCAGCATCAAAAGACTGCACCTATACAGACTTTAAAGTCACTTGCACGTGTAGATCACCTTTGACATCTCCTCTCAGCGTTTCCTTTGAATCAGAGCTGGGATGGAGAGACCATGGAAGCAGGCAATCACTTCAGCAGTGATCACATTCATTTGGGTCTTTTGGTACAAACATAATCCTGTGCATTTCCTTAATTTTTACTGGTGCATCTGTCATACTTTTCACAACTGGCAGTATTCAGATGCAGAATTGTTTTTCTCGTATTTCAAAGAAGATTAGAGAGCAAAGGCTAGTGTTCTGTGCATTCAACAGCAAAGCTACATTCCTTGATTTCTTCAAAAGGAACTCTGAAAATCAAGGGGCTCCTATAAACAACAGGGATCTCAAGGTGACCCCAACCATCTGATATGTGCCACTTTACCTCATCATGTGTGTGTTGGGGGGCACAGTTCTGACGTTTAAAGCCAGAGTCAACACAAACTGTGAAATTTTACCTGTGATCTCAGCAAGCTCGATTACCCCCGAGTCATTGACACCCCCACCCCCACGCAATGGCTACTGGTTCTTTCTTTTACTGTAGTCAGACATGAAATTGAGGTGATGGAGCCTGAAGCTTTATTGGTGTGGAGGACAGAAGCCAGGGTCTGGACCATGGTAGGAAGTGTTCCACCCCTGAGCTATGTTTCGGGCCCAAAGCAGGGGAGGAAAACAAAGCCCTCTTCCCTTGGAACTGACTGACCTGTTGACTCAAGAGGCCTGGCTTGGAAAGCAGTGATCAGGTCAAGTCAGGGTAGGGCATTCTTTAACTCCCATGCTCAGTTCTGAGTTTTCCACTCTGATCCACTGTCTCTGATGAGTGTGGGACACAGCCCGCCGGGCGGGGTGCAGGAGAAAGGAGGTTGTAAGGTGTCAGCCTGGCAAGGCTGGCGCCAACATAGGCTCCCTACACAGCACTTACTTCAGAGGCATCAACTCCTTCAAATGTTGCCGAAGGGCCCACTTTTCAACAGATCACTCATCTTAAGAACCTCCTGTGGCAGCGAGTGTGGAAAGTGGAGGGGGAGATGTGGAAAGAAATCTTCTTTATAGATTCGGTCCAATTTTCACTTCTCTCACAGAAGTGGAGAATGCACTGGGAAAACCTCCCGGGTGTGAAAGATCTGTCCACCGGCTCTTTATCAGCAAGTTCCCCAGGAGGGAAGCCTGTATGCTTCCTCTCCGAGGAGAGAATTGTGAGTAGGAGGAGTGTCAACCTGGGGCGACCACCTGGAAGAACTGCGCATGTGTCTATGAGGCCCGTACCACTGCGGCGGGACACTGAAGGAACCGGAAGCAGAGATCTGCCCACCTCTGCTCTTGTTTGGAGAGTGTGGGATGCCCCACCCTGGTCTAGCATGGATAGGCTATTGCACACTTATTTGCTCTAACTCATGGCTGTGTAATTCCTATATGGCTTTTTGGCATAACAGACTCGCAGACGACAGACAGACAGATGTCAGGCAACCTCTTTACCTGCAGAAGGATCTTGTTGCCATCGTGGTCCTCGGTCTGCCAGCGCCCCTCGCTGATGGGGCTGCAGGGATTGGGAAGGAGAGGCACCAGCTGCCCGATGTCCTTCACTCGGAACTCCAGCACGGAGGAGTCGGTGGGCACCGGGCTCTGGTCGCAGGGCAGTCTTTTCAGGGAGAACTGGATTTCCACATCCAGGTTGGAGAAGATGGGGAAGATGCAGAAGTCAGCTTTCCGCTGGCTGGGGCTCCTGCGCAGGATCAGCTCATAGAAGCGGAGGCTGTCAGCGTAGCTCTCGTGGCGACAGTAGACGGTGAAGCGCACGATCTCCTTGCCTTAGTGCACCGGCCGGATGGCCCACAGCGGGGTCCCGGGAGCCAGTGTAAAGAAGTCCTGACTACAGGGCAGGTAAGGGAGGAAGCGCCCTTGCACGCGCTCCGTGTGGTGGTGGCGCCAAGGCGGTCTCTGCAGGACCCGGTGCACCTGCAGGATCTGCTCCTCTCCGTACTCTTCCTGCAGGAATAACACCACGGCCAGCGCAGGCTGCGCACCTTTGGGGGACTTCCTTCGTCGCCTGCGCCGCTCAGACACTCGGAATAGTGGGAGGTCAGGGTGAACCCACGCCAAAACCTTGTCGATGGCCTCCTGCAGTGGCTGGGACTCCCCTGGGTCTGCGATGATGTGGATGCTCACCAGGAAAGGGTCCTGCGCCTCCTCCACAGAAAGCTCACCTGGGAGCACACAGGAATGAATGAATGGATGGATGGGTGGGTGGGACGGATGGATGGGTGGACAGACGGGTGGATAGGTAGGGCCAGTGGTTGAGTGGATGGATGGATGGATGGATGGATGGATGGATGGTGGATAAATGGGTGTGTGAGTAGATGGATGTGTGGGTAGATAAATGGGTACATGAGTGGATGGCTGGGTAAGAGGATGCAGTGACAGTTATTCCATTAAGAGAAACATATTGCCTTGGCAAGAGGAGAAGCCAAACTCTAACAGAATGGAATCCAAGATCTTTGATTTTGTGATCCCAAGTTCTAGAGCTGGATAAAGGGCTATTGCTTTGCATGTTAAACATGGTTCTGTCCATGAGATTGCATAATTTCTTCTACATAAGAGAAGTCAAATCTCTTGACTCAGCCCTACCTAGAGGGCTTCCGAGCTCCACGTGCCTGTTATAGGGCTTTAGCCATATTAGATTAAAACTCAACTGAACTTTTCATCCCAACCCTGTTATCCGACCTGAGAAGAGCTGAGATCATTGTTTACCCTGCCCTCACTCACGCACACATTATTTGAGCAGTTGATATGTAACAATTCAACGTGACACATGTCTATAATGAAGGAGACAGAATAACATTCTGGGATGGGGGGGCAATAAGAAGTTAGGGTTACCTACAGAAAATATAACCACTGGAAACTTCCTGAACTTCTTTCTAAAGTTCATTTGTTTATTTGTGTGGGAGGTGAAGTCTAGAGGACCACACGCTGGAGTCTGTTCTCTCCTTTTACCTTGTGGATCCCAGGAATCAAACTCAGCTTGTTAGGCTTGGCAGCTATCACCTTTCCCCACTTAGCCATCTTGCACACCCTTCTCAAACTCCTAATAAACAACAGTTGGCATGGACCTTCAACAAGACTGTACAACTAGATACTCATATGTTTCTTTGGTTGGGCGCCAGACAAAAGAGCCAGCTCGCTCCAGGACTATGTGAAACAGAATTGTCTCATTTCTTTAGATACCAGACCCCGGCTTAGAGAACCAAGCTGCACTCTCAACAAAGCTTCAAGAGAAGACGCTGCAGCTTATAGGCAGGCAGATGTGGATTTCCTAAAACGACCACGATGCCTTGCCCCCCACTGGTGCCCCCCAAAGCACTTACACTCTTTTGTTTTGCTTATTCCTTTGGCCTGTTTGGTTTATCCCTTTCATGGACTCTTAAGGGCTCTGTCCTCTGTGCTCGGCACTGAGCGGGGCAAGGAACACCCAGTGTAGAATGGAGCTCACTCTAGTGGGCAGCCGGGGCACCCAGCATGAGGCTCGCTCTCAACCTAAGAACCTGACACTGTGCTGTTGGAGATTCAGGAAGGAACATCCAGAGGATGAGTTCAACACACTGGGGCTGTGGTTAGGAGCTAGGTAAAGTGGTGAGGCAGGTAGGCTCAGGTAGAGCTAATTTGCTTCACCCAGATTCACAAATCCTGAATGGGTCGGTCACCCTTCCTGTGTCCCCTGGCAGACATCTTTGTGGTGGTTTGAATGGGAATGGCCCCGTAGGCTTATATGTTCAAATGCTTGGTTCCTAGTTGGTGGAACTATTTGGGAAGGATTAGGAGGTGTGGCCTTGGGAGGAGGTGTGTCACTGGGGGTGGGTTTAAGGTTTTAAAAGCTCAAGCCATTCTCAATTTATTTCTCTCCCTCCCTCTCTCCTTCCCTTCCTATCCCTCTCCTTCCTTCCTTCCTCCCTCCCTACCCCTCTCCCTTCCTCCTTCTTTCCTTCCTTCCTGCTTGTAATTAAGATGTAAATTCTCAAATATTGCTCTAGCCAAAGATCTCTGACTTTGCTAAACACCAGTCAGTTTTCAACACAAATGGAAAAGGACAGAAAGGTTTTGAACAAGACAATGATGAAGTTTGGTCAAGGAATTACAAGGAACAAGAAAGTAGATGGAGCAGAAGGAATTTTGGGAAAAGATGTCAGAGAAGTGACCCCTCAGACCCCTCACAGGCTGTACTCATAGCCAAAGACCTGGAGCAATCAGTGAACTAACAGGAGCTCTTTTGTAAATATCTGAGTACAGGAGCTCACTTAGTCCTGGTACAACCCTTGAAGTGGCTGAGATCAAGGCTACAGAAGCCAGTTGCCCCAAGAGGCCCCAAGAGCAGCAGAGGCAGAGGCAGAGGCAGAGGCAGAACCCTCTCTCCAGTGCAGAGGCCCCAGAGCCCCTGTACATCCTTTTTGCTGCACATGCCTCTCTGCAAGGGCACTCTACTACCATTCTCACTCAAGTCTGGCCATATCGCGCCCCTCACCCCTCTCCCTCTCAGTGGCCCCTTCCCAGCCACCAGCTTTGTGTTTTGGATACTCATTTGCATTTCTTTCCTCTGGTCCTAGGTCTCCTTCTGAGGACAAGCATGCCAGAAGCCACCTCCCTCTTGGCTCCTGCCTAAGCTTTTATATCTCAGCATCAGCCTGGAGGGCAATGCAGGCCAGAGTCACACGTGATGATACCCAGGAAATAAAAACAGAACAGAGATTTCAAGAAAGCCCACAGGTGGACAGGAGAGGCTGGGCATGAAGGAGCCAGGGGAGTAGTGGCTAAGACTACTAGAGTCTCAGGTCCTCAGCTTTATAGCACCGCCTGCAGCCAGGTAAAGGTTTCCCAGGGAGCAGGAACAAAGGCTGCAGCCCGGGAGGGTGAGCGGGACTGAAAAGCATTTTACTCTGCCCCCGAATGCTGGCAACCGGGATGCAGCCAAGATCAAGTAGTTGGAAGACAAGGCCAGAGACTACATTGCCTTCGTGCTGCATGAACCTGGAGCCAGGAATGGCTGAAGTCCTGTCCCAGTCCAGCTCTGGGAAACAGGCAGTGACATATGTGTGCTCACTGGTGCTCACTGCACGTTACCCTGAAACAGCTCCAAACTGCCATCGGGCACTAAGGTTATGTTCACATCTCTATGGCACTGAGCAGGAAACCAAGTATTTGAGGGGAAGGAGAGAAAATGTGAATAATTAATTGTCATGAAAAGCCTCTAGACTTCCCTGGAGAAGCAGAGACACTGCGGCTGGATGTGCTCTGCCTTTACCGTATCTATTACCAAGGACCCCACAAAGCACCTGTTTCTTCAGGGCAAAACACAGCAAAAGAAACACCATAAGGACTGTCGCATGCTGCTGAAGAGGCTGGGAGCCCGTTCATAGACCTGATGGTCTTTTTGTGGCTACTACTGTTGCCTAAGCTTGACAGGGAATAAGGTCATTCTTTCAATGACAGGAACAGAAAAGACTTCAACTCAAGGAGCACTGTTGTATTAAAAAATAAAAAATCCCAGGGCAGCTTTGCAGTGGCAGTGTGGCCACTCCTGGGAAGGAAGCCGAATGGGTGGCATAGTTATATCATGCACCCGTCTGGTCTTAGATCAGAGATCTGTGAGCCGATGAGAATGCACAAACCATTCTCGGGAGCCAAGGGCAGAGGGCTTGAACTTGTTTAATGGGGGGAAGGGCTTACATATTTATAGCCAGAGGAATGGTCCCTGTATCCTAGGAGCATCAGTGGAAACTCTGGTTAGGACAGGCAGTGCCACTTGCATATTGGGGTTACGCCTTAGGGTTAGGTATTTCCTGAGGAACAAAGGGATAGACCTTTGGTCTATTTAGGAAGGGATTAGTTGCAACTCCAGATAAACAATTCTGCCAGATCAAGTGCCCTTGGAAAGGGGCGGTATTCGGCTGTGGCTTGTGGTCTGTTTGCTGCTCTGGAGGGGAGGGGCCAGATTCCTGCCAGCTCTTCAGAATGAGACTTTGGGGTCTTGAGCCGCCTCTACCCACTTAGCTGGGCAGACCCACAGAGCGCTACATCACAAGAGTCTCCTCCTTTATCAGCTAATCTGTACAGTACTTTTGCTCATTGTCTATATATAGTATGTCTATATGCAGTGTCTCTGTAGGTGTCTACATGTATGTATATACATGTACATGTATATGTACATGTTTGCATATTAAATCACAAGGTTTATGAGATACGTGGTTATTCTTCAATGCCAGTAGGAGAGTAAAATGGCCCGCAGTGATGAGAAGAAGGGTTTCATGAGCTTTAGAAACAGCACATCTTTACCCCAGTAATTCAGTCTGTAGGCGTTCACCTTCGTAACAGATGTACACAAATTGAGTAAGGATGTTCCTGACAACTGTGTTCATAACGGTGAAAGTGGAACACAACCCACAGGGTCTACATTACCCACTGGTGACTGTGAATAAAACCCACCACAGAAACACAGTGGAATAAATACCATATGGGTGCTCAAACTGCTCTAGAAGGATGTTCCTGGAGACACAGCCATTTACAATGTTTATAGTGAGGAAGCAAGACATCTTCTGTCTGTCCGTTTGTCTGTCTGTCTCTGCCACTCTAATGAGTATATATCCACGACAGCATTGATGGTCACTAAAACATATGCAAAGGCAGACACCAAATGACAAATAATGATTTTTTTTCTGGGTGGACTTCTAGGTTTTAATCCCTTTTATGAATTTGTAACAAACCAATGGCTATAAACTATTTGGGCAATAAAATTCCTTTCAAAATGAGAAGTGTCATAGTCACATCAAGGGCAGGTGCAAGTTGTGGCAGCTGCTCTCTTTTGGGGTCCCAACAACGTTGGCAGAGACCAGATGCTCCCAAGCCGCTGGTTGTCTCTGGGAAAGTGTAAGCAAGAGAGTCTGGCTCCATTTTTCTTTTACTTCCTTGATAAAAAAAAATTGTGTGGTTGTTGTTAGCTCAAAATGAAAACTTTGAAGCCCTATCTCCTATTTTTGAAGCCAGACAAATTGCACTGTACTTTTAAAATTAGATGTGAGCATAGCAGAGCATCAGAGGAGCTGTCTGTGTGGTAACACCTTTACCCTTGATCCCCTGATGCAAAGCCTTGCTCATTGCTTTTCTCTTATCAGATGTCAAACAATGATACTGTGTAGCTTTCAGCTCCCACGCAGAGAAAATATGAACCCCGCACCATCCAGTAACAGTGTGGTGCACAAATGCTTTAGGCTGCAGGTGTTTCATTATCTCAGAGATTTCATTTGCTACTTCCGTCGTTGTTCAAGTAAATGTTGCTCCACTTGTCAAAGAGAACTCTAAAGCATAAGGGATATGTTCCATGATTTAAAGCAAAGCACTCTCAGTGGGAGGAGGCAATTGTTTTTAAAGTTCAACAAAATAAGTCAAGTATTTGTCAAACGGGCACATTTCCTTGGCAGACATTCTACAAATCAGCCTCAAAACTAGAGTCCAAGTGTAGGAAACTTAAGCCCCTGGGCTAGTTAGGGCCCCTCAAACCTTAACTCTATGCAACTTCTTGGTTCGGGGTGAAGCCTGACAGTCTGCATCTGAGGCATCGGTTCTGCAGGGTAGTAACTGCATGTGTTCCCCCGGGTTATGACAGCATCTCTGGACAGCTGACAAAGCATGGGCTCAGTGGGCTATCTCAGCCAGCTGGCTGTGGCTAAACCTCTGTTTGAATGGTTGCAAGACCCAGATCCATCAAAAAGTGTTATCTACAAGCTACTAAATGACTCCATTCCTAAAAGGAAAGTCCAGGAACGTGACAAATGTCTCCAAACTGGAAGCCATGCTTGTGACACGAAGGTCTGATGTGTGGGGTATGGGAAGAGTTGCCCCCCCATCAGATTCTTTATTCTCTTAGTGTGAATGAGGTGGGGGTAAAATAAGGACACTGTCATAGCTAGGTATGGGGACAGCAGCTTTACGGATCTCAGATGGTCACATCAGGGTGTGTAGTAGAAACTTCTAAGTAAAAGCTTCCAATAGACAGCCTCTGTGGAGCAAAGAGATGGTCTTTTCTATGAGAATGGCATCTAAGTGGCTTCTTACTGGTCTCTGCAGCCATGACCCCGCCTAAGATGAAACATGCTATTCCTAACATTGACTAACACCAGTCATGCATGAGACTACAGTTATCCATCCATGCAGTAACTCATCTCAACACTCCCTTGAGAACAGTCTTGTACATGAGCATCATCACTGTACCAGAGCAAGATCTTACGCGTCAGAAAAATGCCCTCGATGGGCGCTGTTCAATTAACCTGTGGCACAGTAGAGTAGAAATTCAAAAGTCTAAGAATTTACCATTCAGAAACGAGTATACCCTCTTCCTAGTGCTATGACGCAGCTTGGGGGATCTGCGGGGTTCTAACAGTACACCAAATAGCACTGTCAGTGTTGTCAGCCAGCTCTTTGGAAACCGAGGAAGTAGGAGACCGAGAAAGGCATGATAGACTGAACTGTGGCACAGACGTTCTACAGCTAACTTCATCTAAAAGGCTACAGCTGAGGGGACACTGGAGGCTTTTCTTTTGATGCTTTCCCTACGGTAGGGACGGGCGTGCTGCCTTTCATCTAACTCTGTGCACACTGCCTTTCTTTGCTAATCGTGAAGCCAGCGAACTCAATGGCTAAAATCATTCTTTATGAGGATAATGAATAGATTCAAGTTTTGTTAGATTTTATGGGATCAGAATCTGAAGAATATTTGTTGCAAGAATCACAGCCATGTGTTAAAAACAGAAGGGAAACATGATTGCGTTTGCAAACAGATCAGAGTTAAATTTGATGCTGCAAGGCCTCCCAAAATACTGATCTTCCTTTTGAGAGAGTGACATAATAAAAACGGCTCTAAAACATCAGTTCTCAACCAGAGGGTCACAACATATAATATGCATGCATGCAATATGCATATGTTTGGAAGTCAGAGGTCAACTTTAGATATTTTTCTCTGAAGCTGTACCCCCTTTTCTTTTTGAGACAGATGATGTCTCTGGGACCTGGAACTCGATGATTAGGCTGGGCTGGCTGGCCAGGAAGCCCTAGAGATGGGATTACAACTGTGTACCATCACACTTGGGTTTTTATATAAGTCAGTGGTTCTCAACACGTGGGTCGTGACCCCTCTGGGGGTCAAATGACCCTTTCACAGGGGCCACCTAAGACCATCTGCGTACCAGATACTGACATTACGATTCATAACAGTAGCAAAATTACAGTTATAAAGTAGCAACGAAAATAACTTTATGGCTGGGGGGGTCACCACAACATGAGGAACTGTATTAAAGGGCTGCAGCATTAGGAAGGTTGAGACCCAGTGGTCTAAAGTAAGATGGATCTGTCAATAAGTGATCACCTGTAATAAACAGGAAGGAAACGATAACTCTCATTCTGCAGAGCCTGTGTGGAGCTCCTGCACAGCATGAGCCAAGGGCAGGAGATGTCTCTGCCCTGTGCTTTTTTTCAAGTAGCAGTCATGCTAGTAATTAAACCACAGTGAGCTCATTTCTCTCCAACAAGAGTTTATGAACATAACAGGGTAAAATGCTAATCTATGATGCTCCAGTAAGTACCCTGGAACTGCAAGAGGAAGCAGAAACCCCTGAGAAATCAAAATGAGATAACCTGGAGGAAAAGAAGCTCTAGGGACAACAGCATGGTAGGAATGACAGACAAGGCTGGTTGTGGCTCTTAGCCAGCTACAATGCCCTGCAGCCAGCCAGGATGCCTAGACTTTCTAATGGGAAAACACCCAGAACCCCTCTGATTCCTCTTTCCTTGTGGTATGGAGCCCGAGGAGAGCGAAAAGCTGTCTTGAGTTTGTAGGTGGAGCCACTTTAGACCTAAACTGGGATAGTCCTGAAGAATGACCTCAATTACAACTAGTAAATTCTTTGTCTGTTTCCTACAGGCATTATTCTGGGGTTAGAGATCTTTAAGAGATGTTATATGTTCCTAAAAATGTAAATTTTAAGCTTCTAGCACCTTTTAAGAGTAATTCTCAAGCGTGATTATAATCTTTATCTGCACAGAAATATCTAATCTCAAGGGATCAGATCTCAACAGCATTACACGGCACACCTAATTTTTTTCCTAGCGTAATTATTGTTTTCCTTTTATCCTGTTTATAAAATTTGCCCCTTTTATTCAAACCACTTAGGGATGCAAATCATGCCTCATGGCTTGATGATCTCACCAGAGTTCTGGAAACACAGCTTAAAATTCTGAGAGTGAATGGAATTCCTCTTCCTTTATCTCAGTAAAACTCTTTTAGGGCCACAGTGTGCTGAGCTTTGCAGAAAGCATGAAAGCTGGCTTTCTCCAACAACCTAAAAAGGGCAAATGAACCATTTGTAACTGGGATAACCTCACCCCAAAACTGAAAGCTACACGTTAAAGAAAACCCTCAGCTACACACCATAGTTGGATGGGATCACAAGATATGAGTGCAAGTGAAATTCCAGGATCACAAGGAAGTGGCCTACCCATTGGCTCAATCTTCCTTGGCCCCAGATACAGACACTGAGGGGAATAAAATGCAGCCTTTGCCTCTGGTCCTGATCTCTCACCATCCGTGACTTGCACTCAGCAAACAGCTCGGAGAAGCTGAAGTTGTCTCCTTCAGCCTCGCTTTGGAATGAATACTACGGGCCCCAGAGGTGATGTTTATTCCCCATATTTTCACTCTGGGTCAAGGAGAGCAAAGAGAAAAAGCTCCAGCTCTTCCTGCTTCTCCTTGTGCACTTACAGGGCAGCTATTAAACCCAGTGGCCACAGACGGGGACCATCAGTCCTTGTGTGGACACAGACCGCACAACAGAATCTTCAGGACAATGGCACACTTGTCATCCTGTCTGCTCTTGGTCCTTTGAGTATGATTATCTAGATCATAGGAAGTGTAATTTTAACAGTCTACTTGGAAAAGCACATTGCATCGTGCTGAAATTTGTGTTTTCCATGGTAGTCTTTAGACTTAATTTAAAAAAAATAATCTTTTCAGAAAAATGAACTCTCTTTCAATGGCTGCCTGAGAGGCCTTCTGCATGAATGGGGCCAAGATTTATGTTCCTGGCTAGGAGAAGAGTCAGGCCAGGTGCTGAGCTGCAGCGGGCCAGCTGTGACCCACCAGTATTCCTTTACTATCAGGAAAGGGTTGCTGAGTTTCCCTGGGAACTAGAGATAAACATGGGATGAAGATCTGGGCTCCAGGCATAAGAAAATTACTAGATAATGTCTTTGGGAAAACTTTGAAAGCAAGGGCTGGGGCTGGGAATGTAGCCCAACAGTCCCTTGGTGATAGGAACTATGACATGAGAGAAAGGCTGAAGGCCAGTGCAGAGGAGGAGCTTCCTTCCCAGGAAGAAAGTCCACACAGTTCCTGAAACTGGCACAGGAGAGACGGGGACAAGACAAGACCACGTGTTGACCCAGACTACTTAGTCATGCTCACATCCGGCCCTCTGTTTTAACCTAGAACTCATGATGGACTTGAGCTTCTCAATGTGGCCACACTGGATAAAACAAAAATATCCCTACCCCCGCTTTTCACTGTTACTTATGTCTCTTACTTGGTGTATCGAGGATCGGTGGCCAAGCGTGGCTCGGCAGGGCTGCCAGGCTTTGACCCTAGAACTCTGGTAACACTTTGGCCTTCCTTTTCCCTTTCCCCACAGCGCATACGGATGTGAGGATGACTGTGGTGGTGGCAGCTATACTGTGACTCTCAGGCAACCTTAAGGACGGAAGCCAAAAGCTGAACATGGCGTAGCGGGATGACTGGAAGTGCTTCCCAGATCTGCACTGCCTCCTTGACTGTGTTCATTTTAATGATAGAGAATAAATCTTTACTTGCCTAATGATTATTTTTCTTTATCATTTGTAGCCAAAAATATTTCCTGATAGCCTTATGGAATTTGGAACCCCTGGGAAATGACCATAGACTCGATCCAATTACAATGAAAAAAATTAACTGGTTAGCTGCTAGCAGGAGCTGAGCCAAATTTGCCATGAAGGAGGGGGTACAAGGAAGGGGTTTCATAGGGGAAAACCACAAGAAGACCTTCAATATCTAGGCAAACAAGCAGAATCTGTTCTGTTCTTCCAAGTTAAGTGGTTAAGGCAACTCAAAACTGTTTGGGTACCTGCCTAAGCAAGTTACAGAAGCAAAAATGCAGTTCGTCATTATAACAAGTAGACCATCCCAGCTGTATGTTGTGGAAGTTTGTTTTTAGTTATCTGCAAGATAATTGTTTTGTACACTGTTATGTGAGGGGCTGCCTAGGTCTTGGCCTTTTGTATTGTTTGCAGGTGTTGGATTTCTGTGGGGGATGTTTGATTGCTTATGATCTACACCTGAGGAGTTCTGAATCAATAAAAACACCTGAGTTCAGAGACTTTCAGGGTTCCACTGTCCAGGATGGTGATGGCTAAGATGGTGGTTCCCTCTGCCGAAGTCTAGAATCATTTGCATGCATAAGAATGCCTCCTTGTAACCCTTGCTGAGCCACTACAGTAGCATACTACTACTACAAATGGTACCTGGAACCTGTGGCCTGGGGTCATGCTCATCCAATGTGGAGACAAGGAAGATTAAGAAAGAAACTCCAGACCTTGCAGAGTCCTCTCAGAGCAGTTGCCAGAGATTAAGGCATTAATAAAAGGAAAGCTCTGTAGGAGAGAGTCGTAAATGAGGAAGAAGCTTCGAGGTGAGAGCCATGTTTCCAACAAATGTTTGGAATGAATTCTCATGGTGAAAACAAGAGTTCAGCAGCAGCCAGGGCATGGGAAACAGAAACCAGAGTGTACTGTTCTATAAACTGAGTTTGTTGATAGCTTTTTGTGTGTGTGAAGCCCAAGCAGGTTTTGTGTTTGAGGTCTATGAAGAAGGGTATATGTTTCCCCATAGTGGTGGTGAGAAAGAATGTCAAACTGCCAGGATGTTTCAACCTGAGATTCTTCACACCGGCCCAGGACCTCCTGCTGTTGTGGAAGCCTTGACTTAGAGCCAAAAAGCTCTAAGTTAAACTGAACAGTTTTTTTTTTTTGTGTGTTTTGTTTTTTTCCGCAAACCTGACCATAAGCAGTCCAGATACTGGGGATGGTGTTGAAAACTCCACTCAAGAGGGAACTCTTCCTGCAGACAAGGACCAATTTTTTTTTTTTCTGCAAACCAGACTCTATGTTACAATCTGGAAAGTATTTCCTCTGGGTCAGCACTTTCTTCCAGAACTGGCCAAGGTTGTATCTAGTATTGGTAACTGAACAAGTAAAACCAGGTGTTAGTGATTTTAAAGGCATGATGGAGTCATGGAGAGCAACTGGCACTTAGCACTATGAGAGGCCAGGAGAGGCCATTGGTGAAAGTCCAGCCTCAGTGGCAGTTGAAGGCTCATATTGGAGGGGTCATGTAAAAATGTTGAGGCTTGGCACCATGAAGACAGCCCAGAAGAGGTCTCTGGTGAAGGTGCAGCCTCAGCAGCAGTTGAAGGCTCAGATTGAAAGGGTCATGTAAGGAAGAGCCTTGGTACCATGAGTGAATTCCAGATACTTGGACATTGATAATGTTTTTCTGCTGTTCAAAGACATTGTAAAAAGCTTGATAGATGTTTGGTTTCATTTGGTCCTGTGCATTAACAACCCTCATGATTGTTCCTCTTGTAAATCGTTTTGCTGGTGTAATGTTAAATTGTATTGTAGAGATAAAACAATTTTTCTGTTTTAATCAGAAAAGGCAAAATGTTGTGGAAGTTTATTTTTAGTTATCTACAAGATAATTGTTTCATGCACTGTTGGGTGAGGGGCTGTCTAGATATTGGCCTTTTGTATTGTCTGCAGGTATTGGATTTCTGTGGAGGATGTTTGATTGCTTATGATCTGGACCTGAGGAGTTCTGAATCAATAAAAACACCTGAGCTCAGACGCTCAGGGTTCCACTGTCCATGATGGTTATGGCTGTGATGGTGGTTCCCTCTGCTGAGGTCTGGAACCATTTGCACATATGAGGATGCCTCCTTGTCATCCTTGCTGAGCTGCCACAGCAGTGTATGACTGCAGCTGTACATTTTTGGTTGGGGGGGGTCACTGAGTCAGGGTTGTTTTCTGGGGACTCATGTTTCTGGAATTTTGAGCCTAGGACAAACAGTCATTAGATACTAAGATGGAGACTTAGCACAAAATGGAGTTTCTCTGGCCTGGCCTTTACAACAGAAACACACACTGTGTCCGAGGTCTCATGAGTGAGGAGGGAGCAGCACAACCTCAGTGTGCTGTGACTCAGTAGTAATCCCAGCTGACCCAGAGGAATCTCAACTCCAGACTGCAACTAAGACAACGGAGAAGAGGGAAACATCCAAACCAAATGGCCCAGATCCGTTGCCTAGGGAAGTGCTTTGTTGTGACTCAGAGGACAGTAACGAGAGCTATAGATCAGCAATGGTGGTCAGCGGGTGTTTTAGAGGAACTATTCTTGAGGAAGCATAGCGTCCGGGCTAAACAGGAATGAAAACGGCATTCCGGGGAACAGTTCAGCAGGCTTAGCTGCTCAGCAGTCATCAGGGTACTGTTCTCATGATCATAATTTAATAACCAAAGGGTGATATTGGGTCTTCAGTTGGCCAGAATGATCAGAAATTGCTCGCTGCAGGCATCCCTAGTAACCTGTATAGTCTGACACTAAGTTACCATTCCAGATACTCGGCTTTTCTCACACTCCCTATTGCAAAGGAAAACCAAGCTAGAACATCAATCATCATAATGATCCAATTAAGTGTCTCTCCATAAGGGAATTACAAGGCTTTTATTGTAAGACAATTGTTTTGGGTAATTTTCAAACAAACGTTCAATTGATAGGAACAGCTCTGATGCAATGCTTTTAATCACTAGAAATCCTGTCTAGACATGAGGCATCAGTCCTCACGAACACATTTACTTATATTTGACTATTAAGTGTAAGCACCTTTCAACGTTCAGAGTATTCATACAAAACGTATTATCATATTTAATGATCACTTATAAGGCAGGAATTACAAAAATAGGAAGGTGGACTAATAAAAATGTCTACATCCTGGACTGGAGGTAACAGCTCAGCAGGCCCCAGACTCAGTTCAATCTCAAGAATCACTAGAAAGTCTATTCCTTTTAGCTAGATTTGAAGTGGAGAAATGATAGCTACATCGTTGGGATTGGCATTGTTGTAACATACCCACAGGAGTTTGCAGAGTAGGGCGTCCCCTCTAAGTTGGGAAGGAATGATATTTGCCTGCAGAAGAAAAGTACTGAGAGGTGTCAGTTGAACCCCATGGAGGCAGCATAGGCTCCGCGCTTTCTTTCAGCCTTCACATAGTAGGGGTTGGAGCACTTGGTGTTAAGGAATGAGTTAATTTTGTTCCTGAAGGGAGTGTTCCTAGAAGGCCTACAGGCTGCACATAACACTTGGAGCACACCTGTCAGACCGGCTTCCCATAGGGAGAGGACTCATATGTCTAGGGTACAAGGAAAAGCCTCCAGCCCCGAGTTAGAGTTTCCCATATCACACGCTTTGGGCATTCCTTCTTGGTGATCCTTCTTCACTATCAAAACATGTACTACAAAGGTGTACAAAGATGTTCTCTGCAGTACGTACTGAGCCCCGGAGGACTGTTAGGACAACCTTGATTCCTCAGTGCAAACTTTCAAATCTGGAAAAGCCTGGAGCAATATACTCAGAGTTCTAAAGACCATGGATGCCAATCTAGACCACTGCAACCGGGAAACTGTCTGTCACAGTTAAAGGAGAAAAACTTTCCATGATATAAATAGGCTAAAAATACTTCATATCCACCAAATCAACAGTACAGAAAATACTGGAAGCAATATTTTGGACTGCAAAGAGGAATGAGCATAGCCAAGAGACTTTACAGGGAAAAAAAAGCTATAATTACTGAAATACAAAGTACTACTAAGAACACAAACAGCAAAACAACAACCCCCCCCACATACAATAAAACGACTGTAATCAAGATACATTTTTTTCAATAATAACCTTAAGTATCAATAGTCTCAACTGTCTAATCAAAAGACACAGGCTAATTGAATGGATTAAGAAGCAAAGCCCGCTTTTCTATTGTCTGTAAGAAGCTCATCTTAGCTTTAAAAAAAGGTAGTGCCTTAAAAGGAAAGGGTGGAAAAAAGTATCCCAAACAAACAGGAGCAGGAAGCAAGCAGGCATTGCTGTCCTAGTATCTGACAAAACAGACTTCAAACTAAAACTAACTAAAGAGATTTAAAAGGACACTTCATTTTTCTTTTCTTTCTGCTTTTTTGTTTTGTTTTGTTTTATGGAGACAGGGTTTCTCTGTTGTAACTCTGGCTGTCCTGGAACTCACTCTGTAGACCATGCTGACCTCTAACTCACAGAGATTCACTTGCCTCTGCCTCCTGAGTGCTGGGATTAAAGGGGTGCATCACCACCGCCAGGCTTGCTACATTTTTCTAGAGGGAAAGATTAACCAAGAACACATTACTATCCTAAAAATATATGCACCAAACTCCTCTGGTACCTGCCTGAATGACTTTCTTCCTTTCTTCCTTCCTTCCTTCCTTCCTTCCTTCCTTCCTTCCTTCCTTCCTTCCTGCCTTCCTGCCTTCCTGCCTTCCTTCTTTCCTTTCTTACATGATTGCTTTTTATTTATGTGCATGCACATGTGCCCATACAGCTCAGAGTAAGGTCTCTTGGAGCTGGGCCGCCTGGTGTGGGTGCTGGGAATTAAACTTGGGTCCTCTGGAAGAGCACTACAGGCTTTTAACCTCTGAGCCATATCTTTAGCTCTTTGAAACATTTAAAAAATATTTTATATGTATGGGTATATTCCCTACATGTATGTCTGTACATAAGTACACGCCTGGTACCGAGGGAGGTCAGAACAGGGAGTCTTGATTCCCCTGGAACTGGTGTTACAGGGGTTACTTATACCCACATGGACCACCATATGGGTGCTGGTAGTTTGAACCCCAGTTCTCTGGAAGAGCAGCTGGTACTCTTTACCGCTGAGCCATCTTTCCAGCCCCAAATTTCATTAAAAAGTGTAGTGTTGGAATTAAAGATGCAGACTAACATCAACACATTAATAGTAGGTGATTTCAATCTCTCCCTTTCTCTAATAGGTCATTTGAACAAAAAGAAAATAAAGGCAGAAACATTAGAATTAAATGACATCATGCATCAAATGGACCTAACATAGCTACAGAGTATTCCACCAAACACTACAGAATACACATTCTGCCCAGCAACCCATCAAAGCCTCTCTAAAACAGATCACAGTCTGGGGCACAAAACAAATCTCAACAAATTCAGAATATTGGAATAACTTCATGTATACTATCTGCCAATAATGTAATAAAAATTAAAAAACAGACAGCAAAAGAACAAACAAACAAGAAACAGCAATCCCCTCCCCCCAAAAAAAACCCTCTAGATAAGTAGTAAACTCATGGAGATTAAGCAACTCATTACTGAATGATGAATGAGTCAAAGAAAAAAATCAAGAAAGAAAAAATAAATCCTGGAACTAGATGAAAATGAAAACATCACAACAAAACCTCTGGAACACACTGAAAGCATCCCTCGGAGGGAAATTTAGAGCTCTAAGCCCTGACAATAAAAAACAGAAATAGCACAAATAAATGACTTAATGATATAATTCAAGGATTTGGAGAAAGAAGAACAAACCAACCTCAAATCCAGTGGCAAGAAATAATAAAAATCTGAGTAGAAATTAATGAAGCAGAAACAAAGAAAACAGTACAAAGAAGAAATAAATCCAGGATCTTCTTCTTTGAGAAGATAAAGACCCTTTATCACAGACCCTTAGTCCGGTTAACCAAAAGAATGGGAAGAGTCAAACTAACAGAATCAGAAACGAACAAGGAAACAACACCACAGACACCAGAGAAATTCAGAGTATAAGGGAAGGCTTTAAAAAGCCTGTTCTCCAGTAAGCTGGGAAAACCTAAAGAAAATGGATACATTTCTAGATTTATCCAAACCACCAAAGTTAAACTAAGGTGAGATCAACAACCGAAGCAGACCCGTAACAAATAAAGAGATCGAAAGAAAACACCTAAGAAAAACACAGGCTTAGATGAATTTATAGAAGGGGAAAAAAGTGGAAGAAACTTCTGCAAACTCTCTCTACAAAGCCAGTATCTTCTAATATCAATATTAAGTAAAGACACACTGAAAGAGAAAAGTATAGGCCAATATTATAGATGCAAAAATCCTCAATAAAATATTTGAAAACCAAATGCAGTATACACCAAAAAGATCACTCACCATGACCAAGTTGGCTTCATTGCAGGGAATAAGATGCACGGAAGGTTCAACATATATAAGCACATAAATATAGTACACCATGTAAGTGGACTCAAGACAGAAAATTGAATGATCATCTCAATGGATACAGAAAAGGTCTTAGAATCCATGCCTTCTGCCTAGGACAGAGTAGAATTGGAGGGAACATTTCTCAACACAATAAAGGCTATGTATGGCAAACCGATAGCCAACATTATCCTAACTGGAGGAAGAACTCAAAGTAATGCCATTAAAATCAGGAGTGAGTCAGGGCTGTCTTCTTTTCAATATAGCGTTTGAAGCTCTAGCTGGAACAATAAAACAAGAGAAGGGAAATAGTCAATTCATCCCTATTTGCAGATGATATGATATTATACACAAGAAATCCCAAGAATTCTACCAAAAACTTCTAGAAATGATCAACAATTCAGCCTAGTGGCAGAGTACAAAATCAACTTACAAAAAATCAGTAGTTTTTCTACACATCATCAACAAACACATTGGGAAGGAGGTCAGGGACACACTCTCATTCATAATCTTCTCAAAGAGAGTAAAATATCTAGGAATAAATCTAAACAAGGAGTTGAAATGCCTCCACAATGAAAGTTTTACATCTCTAAAGACAGAGATTAAGGAAGGAACTAGAAAATGGAAAGACATCTCATGCTCATGGATTGGTAGAATTAATATTGTGATGATGACAATCCTACCAAGAATTTTACAGATTCAATCCAATTCTAAATCAACATCCAAAATCCCCATGGCAATCTTCATAGAAATAGGGAAAAGAGAGAGAGAGAGAGAGAGAGAGAGAGAGAGAGAGAGAGAGAGAGAGAGAGAAGAGAGAGAGAAAGACAGAGTGAGAGAAAGACAGAGAGAGAGAGACAGAGAGACAGAGAGAGAAAAGAGAAGACAGAGGAACGTTATATGGAACAAAAAAAGATCCCAACGCAATCCTGAGCAAAAAGAACAATGCAGAAGGGATTACTGTTCTATATTTCAAGATATATCGTACAGCCATAGAGATAAAAAGAGTATAGTATGTCCATAAAAGACATAGAGACCAATGGAACAAAGTAGAAGACAAAACACGAGCACATGTAACTACAGCCATCTGATATCCAACAAACACGCCAAAAACATACACTGGAGGAAAGACAGCATCTTCAACAAATGTTGCTGGGGAAACTGGATGTCCACATGTAGAAGAACAAACACCCGGATCTATCATCCTGCAGAAAAATTAACTCCAGATGTGTCAAAGGCCTTAACATGAAACCTGAAACACTGGAACTGCTAGAAGAAAACATAATCTGACCATGATACAGGTGCAGGGAAAGACTTTCTGACTAGGATTCCATTAGACCAGGAATTAAGGCCAACGGTTGACAAGTGGGACCTGATAAAAACTGAAAAGCTTCTGAACGGCTGAGGAGAAAAATCAATTAAGTGAAGAGGAAGCCTACAAAGTGGGAGAGAATCTCTTCCAGCCATACATCTACACAGATTAATATCCAGAATATATAAAGAACTCAAAACAAAGACTCAAGAAAACAAATGATCCAGTTTAAAAATGGGTTTCAGATCAAAACAGAGGTCTCAAACGATGAAATAAAAATGAATAAGAAATATCTCAAAAAAGTATTCATGCCACATAGTGGCGTCGGCCGTGGCGGTGGCGGTGGCGGTGGCGGTGGCGGCAGCAACGATGCCTTTAATTGCAGCACTGGCAAGGCAGAGGCAGGCGGAGCTCTGTGAGTTCAAGGCCAGCCTGGTCTATGTTCCAGGACAGCCAGAGAGTTACAACAGAGAAACTCTGTCTCGAAAAAAACAAATAAAATAAAACAACAAAAGAGTATTCATTATCCTTAGCAATTAGAGAAATACAAATCAAAACACCTTTTAGATTTCATCTTACCCCTGTCAGAATGGCAAGATCAACAAAACAAAGGACAACAAATGCTGGTGAGGATGTGGAATGGGGATCCCCATTCACGGTTGACGGGACTACAAACCGGTGCAGCCACTATAGAAACCAGTGTGGAGACCTCTCACAAAGAGGAAAATAAATCCAGCATGAGCCAGCCTCGCCACTCTTCGGTATATGCCCTAAGGACTCTACATCACACCCCCCGGATCCCTGCTCAGCCATTTTATTGCTGCTTGATTCACAATAGCTACGAAATGGGAAAAAACCCTAAATGACCTCTGACCTATGAATGGATAATGAAAACGTGGTCCATACACACAATGAAACTCTACTCAGAGTCTCCGATAGAGAGAAGAATAAAATCATGAAATTTGCAGGTGAGTGAATGGAACCAGAAAGCATTACACTATGTGAGGTACTCCAGGCCCAGGAAGACAAATGCCACAGGTTCTCTCTTATCTGTGGTTCCTAGCTGTAGATATTCAGATGTGAGCGTATCACCTGGAAGGACTGTAGACACCAGAAAGTGAAAGGACCATGGTGTGCGTGGGAGAGAGCTCTGGGTGGGGTTTGGGGGGGGAGCAGGATACGGGTCATATGAAGCAGGGAATGGGGAAAACGGGGAAGGAGTCCATAACTGGGGAGGGGAGGGATTCAATACAGAAGGAGAGGGAGGGAGGAGGGGCAGATAACACTGAGGATGCTTGAAAAAGGCCTAGGAAATTATTATTTTATATTTACCTAAAATTACATATAAAACATGAAAGCATATGGGTGTTATACACAAATATAAACACACACACAGAGTTTAAATGCAGTTTCACCACTTTGGGCTGGCTATAAGTGTCATACTCCACCCGAGAGCCATAGACTACCTAACAAAAATCCTAGTACCAGGCATGGAAAACCTCCTTTTGAGTTACTGGGCAGGGGAGTCCAAGAGGCTCCCAAGATGGTCTAGGATATTGTTACCATCCTCGGGTGCCTCCCCGAAGCTGAAGAAAAGTCCCTATTGCTGAAGACGCCATGCACTTCGGACATGGGACTCAGAGGGTCTGAGCTGGAATCGACTTGCTCACCTCCTCCCTGAGAACTAGCTGCTCCTCAAGACCTGAACGAATCCAACACCAGTTGACATCCCAACATATAGACGGGGAAACTCTCACGGGGCACCCACCCCTAGATGAGAAGCTACACGAAATTAACAACTGCTGAGAGAGGGAGAATCAGTCTTCCCTGGGGAAGAGGCTCTGGTTGGTTATCCAATACTAAGTGGTCAGTCCCCAAAAACATATACTGTACATGCAGCCACACAGCATGGGCGGAGCTGGCTGTGCTTATGTTTACTGTTTATATGTATATGTAAAATCAATGGTTAAAGAAGAGGAGGTCATGAATTTGGAAGGGAGTTTGGGGGTACGTGGAAGGGGTAGGAAGGAGGAGAGCAAGCAGGAAAATGATGTAATTATATTTTAATCAATCTTTTAAAAAGACAGCCTTGAAGGATGTTCAAAGGATACTTACTGCTGGTGGAGGACAGATGGCTGTAGTCGACCTGAAACATAAGATGTAGGTAGGGTTAGACATCGCTTGCCTTCATG
>JAMJFZ010002335.1:0-102549 GCA_026225945.1 Cricetomys ansorgei
CCCAAAACACTACAGGCTATTGCCATTGCTCTTATTTACACTCTAGAACTTGATAAGATGATACTGCTGAAGACACCATATACTTAAGTAAAAGAACATGGAAAAATCAACATGACCTGGAAGTTCATCCTTACTAGCCAGCTTTTATAGTGCTATAAAGTATTATAAAATAGCTATAGTGGGGAAAGTAACCATCAATCTTATCCAGCTATAAATCCTGTGACCTACAATAAACAACTTGAGTGGCAAGACATGCCCACTGGTGCAAAGTGGCACTAATGTCTAAGAGTAACCAATCACTTTCTTACTGGATTTCAGGCCTACTTCGTAAGATAGAACCAGTACCTAGCACTTTCATCAGAGTTAAGAACATGTGACTGAACAGATCAAGGCTCTAAAGGAGAACCTACTGTTAAAACTCTGCTAAATGGACAGAATATTAAACAGACTCCTAATTACTTAGACCATCTGCATATCAGATATTTACTTAACAATTCATAACACTAACAAAATTACAGATATGAAGTAGAAACAAAAATAATTTTATAGTTGGGGGTCACCAAAAATTAGGAACTGTATTAAAGGGTCACAGCATTAGGAAGGTTGAAAAGCACTGGACTAGTATATCACTCAAACTTCATTAGAGAAACTTCTTTTTGCAGTAGACGGCAATTAAAATAGAGATCCATAACCAGTCAGAGAGCATGGAATAAGAAACTGAGACACACTCAGTCCTAAATAAAACATCTACATCATACCTCCTCCTCCCAGGCTCCGTAATCATTACAGAAGGGGTGGAATGATTGTAAAAGGAAATCTCATTTTCTGCATACAAGACATCTGAACATATGAACTCACAGAAGTTGTGACAGCATGCCCAAATCCTGTGCGAGCTCAAACCAGACAAAATCCCAGCATGGGAGGAAAGAGGTGGTATGATGTGCTACCACTAAGTGAAGAGCTCCTGGTGACTGAAAGGTGCTGGGAGAGGGAGAGCTAGTTTTCTTTAAGAGTGTGACCCCTGATAGGACAACCACTCTACCAAGTACGGTCACATACCTAATAGTATATGGTAATTGGATTTGTTTAAAAAAAAAAAAAAAAACATGAGGAACAAAGTTGAATGGATATGAAAGGGGACAGTGGATCTGGGAGGAGTTGCGGGGGAGGTGATAAGATCAAAATACAATGTATAAAATTCTCAAAAAAATAATGAAAACATTTTTAAAAGACTGAAATGTTAAAGATAATGATAGAGGAAGAAAGCTCTATGGATAAAATGTTTGCTGTGCTTGTATGATAAAGTTCTGATCCACAGAACATACACAAAGCTAGATGTGGTAGCATAGCTGTAATTCCAGAGCACCTACAGCAAAACAAGAGGTAGAGATGGTAGCTCATGGGCCAGCTAGCCTGGCATATGCAGGGGCAAACAGCAGGAGGCTGTGTCTCAAGGTGGGAAGTAAGGACTGGCATCTGTGCAGTATGGTGCATGTACCCAGCACTTAAACACAAGATTATCTTTTCAATGCTGGGAGAAAAGAACAGTAGCAAGGTTTATCTAATTTCAACACTGTCCCATTCATCAACATTAATCTTGAATAAAAACAATGCTGTGCTTGATGCTGACAAAGCCTCAAGCAAGAAGAATCATGTCTTTATTTAGGAAAAATTAGGGATGATCATCCTGATGTGGGGGGAAAGTAGAATGCTTATTTGTTTGTTTCGTTTTGTGTTGAGACAGGCTTTCTACATAGCCCTGGCTGTCCTGGAACTTACTATGGCCTAAAATTCACAGAGATCCACCTGCCTCTGCCTCCCGAGTGTTGGGGTTAAAGGCTCATAGCACTACGCCTGGCTTAGAATAGTTGTGAAATTAGAAACAGAGTATAGTTTTAATCACAGTGTACCTTAATTGTAATAAAAGTTTCTAATTCCCAGTTTTTAACATTTTGTGTATAGGAGGGGAAGTGGGCATTGCCATGGTGCACGTGTGGAGATCAAAGCACAACCTACAAGTGTCAGTTGTCCCCTTCCACTATGTACGTCCCAAGAATCAAATTCAGGTGGCAGGCTTGGCCACAAGTGTCTTTATACCTTGAACCATCTCATTGGCCCAGAAGTCAGACTTAATTACCAAAACACATTCTGAACCTCCAGCTCTCTTCCTTTTCAGAGATCATTCCAGAGGTTCTCTGAATTTCAGACAGCAGAATGCTATAATGGGTTTTTTAATAAGGAAGTAACAGTGAAAATCATGTTTTAAAATTAACATTGGAACTAAAGAAATGGCTCAGTGGTTAAGAGAGCTTAGTGTTCCTATAGAGGACCTAAGTTCAATTCCGAGCACCCACATGGCAACCCACAACTGGCTGTAACTCCAGTTCCAGAGGATCCAATGCCCTCTTCTGATCTTTGCAGGCACCTGCATGCACGTGATGCACATAAATTCACACATGTATACTACACATATATACATAAGTAAAAAATGAAAAGATAAATCTTTTAAAAAATATTTTAAAAAATCACAAAATCATTTAGGACTATAGTTGGAAACAGGAAAACCAACTCAATATGAGACAATGACAAATCTAAAAAGAATTGGGTAGTAGCTTTAAGAACAGTAAAGAGCTAAATCTGATCCTGCCAACAAACCTTTTTTTTTTTAATTACCAATTTAGTTTATACTGGAAATAGGTAGATACAAGTACAGTAATTACTTTTCTAATCTTTCTGATGGAAGAAAGGGAACTTAGGAGTTCACTTGTGATGTATAGATCATCTTTTTTCATCCAGGTTACAGAGTGTCTCAAATTCAATCACCAAGAAAATTATCTTTTTCAATTACACTAATTCTCCTGGCATTTTCTCCCCAAATAAGAGCAAATCAGCAGCACTCATTTAGTCTTTATTGCTGCTTTGATGGCAATTAGCTTGCCTCCTCACCTCTAGGTGCACCTCTCCCCCCACCCCACCTTCACAAACACAGTCAGGGCAAAAATCTATCAAAAAATCTAATTTCTTCTGACCTGAAAATGAGACTAAAAGAGATTACACACTTTGCCAGAATTAATGACACTAGAATAAGAGCTACGAGAGTTTAAGACAAGATCTCCTGTATCCTAGGCCAGCCTCAACCTTACCTTCCTGCATACTGTTCATACAGTGCTAAGAATTAAATCTAGGGCTCTGTGGATAGTAGGCAAGCACTCTACCAACTGAGTTACATCTCCAGGCCCCTAATATTAGGTCTTTAGGATACTCTTCATACATTCTCTATTATGGATTAAATATGACCCTCCCCTGGGGGGTGGGGGAAGAATTCTTAAATAATGAAAGACCAAAAAAAAAATTACTTAAGTTTCAAACAGAGCTCCACCCCCCTCTTTTTTATTTATTTGTATTTAGTGAGGCAAAAGTGGCTAGCAGACACACCTAAAAATTCAGAGCATGAGAATCTAAGCTTTCCTGCCATCATCCATGGTGGGGCTCATAGCATTAGTACTTAAGACTCAACATTTGAAGCCCAACAATCCTCCCCATACCACTGTCCACCCTCATTTGCAGGCTGTTCCCACAATGTGCAAAGACACCCAGTTTTTAACACTCTCTCATAACTCTCATTTCTTAGCTCATTACCTCTCTTCATAAAGCCACTCTTTTCCCTTGGCTATATGATAAACTCAATTTCTCTCAAAACTCTGAGAACCTGAATATAACGCCTCTCTAGTCACACGAGTAAAATTACTTTTCCTCCTTTACATAAACCTCTGCTAAATTTCTCAGGTGAGCTACCAAGATGGGTAAAAGTACTTGCTATGCAGGCCTGACAAACCGAGTCTGACTTCTTGAGCCCACCAAGGAAAGCAAAAACTGACCTCTGACCTCTACATATTCATGTGGCACTCCTGCTTGCCCACCCAGTAATAAATAAGTGTGTTTTAAAAGAAAGAAAATCTTCTCAGTGTTGTCTATTTGAAAACTAGCAGATGCCTGCCATATTGTAGGTACCAAAATGACTTAGATCTCAGTTCTGTGCTCTGCCCAGTAGCACTGCTATTTTTCTGTTCATCTTCTATTTTATCTTTTCTTCCTATCCACCTGACAGTTCAAAACACATCTGGAATGCAGACTAGTTTAAGAGAAAACCCAATGGAGATTAAATGATAGCACACAAGACTTTCCATGCAAGGCTCAAAGAGCTCATCTGCCCCCAAAATGAATTTTTATTAATATTCATAATACTGCTAAAACAAATCTTTAAAGTTTGTGTATCCATTTTGAAAATATATCCATACACTAGCCTATAAATGATAAACACACTGAAATATGAAGTGTATAGCCAGATGTGGTGGTGTACACCTATAATTGCAACACTGCGGTGGAGGCTGAGAGAAGAAGGGTAACAGCAAGTTCAAGGTCAGTCTAGCTACACAGTGAGTCCACACTGGGAACACTGATTACTTTTTTGTTGGGGGAAATCTTTTTAAGTAGGATGACTGTTAAAAGAAACATCAAAATCTAGTAATTGATTTTAGATTAGATCAGGAGTTGTACAGTATCACTGTGCCATTAGTGTGACAAACAAAAGGAAGCTTCAAGAAAAAATAATATCTAAAGGTCACATCTACAGCCTCAAAGCCACTGCAACCCCACTATGATGGTTAATCTTAGGTGCCAATTTGACAGATCTAGAATCACCTAGAAAAAACAAAACAAAATACCAAGCCTCTGGGAACGCCTGTCAGGGATTACCTAGACTTGGTTAACTGAAGTGAAAAACCCACTTTAACTGGGCAGCACCACTGTACGAACCAGGATCTGGAACTAAATGAAAAGGAGGAAGCAAGCAGAGAGAACAGCAGCATTCATCTCCTTCTTCCTGACTGCTGGCGTAGTACGACCAGCAGCCTCAAGCTCCTGATGCCAGGACTTCATTGCCACACTGAACTGTGAGCTACATGATAAACTGAACCCTTGAACTGTGAGCTGCATGAGACTCTCTCCAGTTGCTTTTAGCAGGTATTTTATCATAGTAACAAGAAACTAATATACTATACACAGTACAGTTTTTGTAATACATGTTTGAGGGAGTTGTCTTAATAAAAACACAGAAGTGTGGTTTAAGGCATTCATGTAAGCATTCCTTTGCTTTTAAAAATGCCTGATCAGTCTAATCCTTTCTATTTCTTAAGCTCTAAGATTTAGTGATTGCAAACCCAGTATTTAAAAGCATTCTTCAGCTACTTGGTATACTTTAACTTAATGGCTCCAGCTCTAAAATCTACAACCAAAAGAACATATTTAGAATAAAAAACTATAACAGGGTGTGAAGGTGCACACCTAGAATTCCAGCACTAGAGAGAGGCTGAGGCAGGAGAACCACAAGTTGAAAGCTAGTCTGGACTATATTGGTAATTGTAAGGCCAGCCTGGGCTACACACATACACACACACACACACACACACACACACACACACAATGTAAAAAAAAAAAAAAAACAGTTTTTAAATACGATAAATAAAACAATTCAATCTTTTACCATATAGATTGCAAGTAAAAAATAGAAGTAGTCAGTTTGAATAAGGTAAAATTTTAAGAAAATTATTTACCTCAACAATAAAAATACATTGGCAAATTCAGCCCTAATTGAATTGGGTATTCTACAGATCAGAATGAACAAAGCCTAACTAAACCTGGAATGAAGTGCAGTAATTGCAAATCACAAAATACTGTATTTTTGTCCTTTATCTCCCCTTCCCTGCTGCCAGCCACCTGTTTTAGATGTTCTCACACACAGGAAATAGCAACAATGCCATTCTTCTTCCAAATGCATCAGGTTTTGGCAAACTTAAGTCAGGATGCCAGTTAAAAATAGAGACCCAACCCAAAATTTAATTAGGCAAATATCTAGTGAAGTATTGAGCATATCTCCCCTCAATAGTACTGGATTTTCAATTTATCATTTAAAAACAAACAAAGAAAACTAAAAATCTGTACATGGAGTCAAGCAAATAATAGTTCCAAATGAGCAATACTTGAATTTTAAATTCTGTACTGTGGTGAGTTTGAAACCTCACATTTTCCCACTCTTTGTCCAAAGTATTCTCATTGTATATGCTACCCACACCTTAGTCATTTAATAATAGTTTTGGCAGTGTTCCCAGTGCTTGGGTTCTACTAGCCCTTATTTCGCTTTCATAATGACCTTGAAGTAGAAAAGGAAAGATGCTGGCAATTTGGATATGCTACAGGGAAGCGTTTGAGTGCCTCCTTTAGATGAAAAAAAGAAAGAAAGAAAATACCGCTAATAAGGGGAAAAAACCATTGCATAGGGTTTAGGACCACCAAAGTTTGGGACATCCACTAAGGGTTTTGGAACTATTACCCCACAGATGAGGGGGAGCTATGACATAAACTGCCTGTGCCAGCGAGTTTTTATGTCAACACAATCTAGAGTCATCTGAGAAGAGGGAATCTCTGAGAAAATGCCTTCATAAGATAAGCAGGAATGTAGGGCATTTTCTTATTTTGTGATTGTGACACCCTGGGCTGGTAGTCGTGGGTTCTATTAAGAAATCATGTGGAGCAAATCATGAAGAGCAAGCTAGTAAGCAGCACTCCTCTATGGCCTCTACATCAGCTCCTGCCTCCAGGTTCCTACCCAGTCTGCCTTTGATGATGAACAGCGATATGGAAAAGTAAGCAAAATGAACCCTTTCCTCCTCAAGTTGCTTTTGGTCAAGTTGTTTGGTCAAGTTGCTTTTGGTCAAGAACATCAACAGCAACCCTAACTAAGATGCTGCCTATGGCTGCTTTTGTTCTGCATTATCAGTTGAGTAATCATGGCACACCTCCTGGCTTTTTACCAAAATATTTGCCAATTCCTGGACTTTGCAAATCAAACTGGATAAAATTCCCTTACCTATTCATCTGTCAATGAAGATGACAGAGCTTACAGACTTCCTATCCAATTAACTTTTGAATGTTTATAATATTTGAAACCAAGTAGATATTTCCTGAACTACTATACAAAAGCAGAGTTGACTCAAGAACTCAGGTGTAGTAAATTGTGGGATCTAAAATGTAGTAATGTCTAACTCAGCAGCACTCTAATTAATTTACTATTACTCAGCATGATATTGTCATAGGAGGTTGACTAATGACAGAAGCCTATTTTGTGAACCATTGTTTGGACTACAGGATTTTCAAGTTAAAAAAATGGCTAGAGGTGATTAAAACAAACGTACTTTAAAGTTTCATAATAGAAAACAATTGGCTTTTATTCTTAAGCAACAAATCAAAGGACTAATTTCCAAATTAAAATGTCAAATATCTAGTCAATAAATATCTAGTGACTTAAATGGAGCTATGTAGATGGCCATCCCATTCATAGCAATTCTTTTGTTAAATTTTTCACTCTCCAAAGTTAAGAAAAGAAGATCTTCCTCTTCAATCCCATCACCCCTGTCATCCTAGCCTGGCCCAACAGTTCCCAATGCTAATGGATGTCACAAGGAAAACTAAAAATTTTAATTGGATGCCAAAGTTGCTTCATTCTGCAGAGGAAATGGACAAAAAAAGTCACATTGTGTAAATATAATCCATAGAAAACATGAAGCCTAAAAGGCACAGATAAAAAAGGGTGACAGCTGGTCAGGTCTCTTTATCCTGATAATGGTAGAAACATCAGTGTTTCTCAACCTGTGGGCTGCTACCCTTTTCGGGGCAGTGGGGGTAGGGGTTGAATGACCCTTTTATAGGGATCACCTAAGACCATCTGCATATCAGATATTTACATTACAAATCATAACAGCAGCAAATCACAGTTATGAAGTAGCAACAAAAATAATTTTATGGTTGGGTCACTACAACATGAGGAACTTTATTAAAGGGTCACAGCATTAGGAAGGTTGACCACCATTGGCTTAGATTTGAGATTTCCCACACCAATAGCCTCAAGACTGGTTAACAGCATTCTGGATTTCCAAATTACCAGGATTAGAGTAGCATGAATATAGAAGTAAAAAAGTTCTGGAGTAAGTCAGAACACCAAAGTTGAGCCATAATTCCAACACTCATTTTCTATGTGACCTTGTGCCAATTAATTTACCTCTCTAAGCCTCAGTCTCTTTAATGAGGATCATGACAACTATGTTCACAGACCAAGGCAATTACAGCACACATCGTAGGAGCATCTGACCCTTAGAATGTAAAATGTCAGCTAAACATACATAGAATCATAGGCCAGGAATATATTCCTCAGATTTTACTCCTCAGAAACACTATCAGATAGGAACTGTCCTTCTAACTTGCCTAAAATCACATAATTAACACTCAGCAGAGATAGATGTGGTCCCGGGTAATAATGATCCAGCATCTAAGTTCCTAACTACCACATTGTATATTAGAATGAGCACCCCAGATCTTCCTAATAAGGGTGCCACGTTAAAACAAAGTTGGTTTTTTTTTCTCTAAATGTCCATTGGTATTTTGTCTACATGTATGTCTGTGTGAGGTTATCAGATGCCCTGGAACTGGAGTTACAGACAGATGTGATCTGCCATGTGGGTGCTGGGAATTGAACCCAGATCCTCTGGAAGAACAGCCAGTGCTCTTAACCGCTGAGCCATCTCTCCAGCCCCAACAAAGCATTTTAAAACCTTCTTCATCAATGTGAATTTTAATAGATTTTTTTCAGTTCAGAAAAATGCCATTGGCAGCACAAGGCTAATAAGATTATGGTTTTAAGTTCAATATCTGCTTAGGACACTTAAATTCAAGCATAGAAGAAAAAATAATCCAAGTTCAAGAACATTTAGCCAGACTTTACTCATACCCATCAGAAGTGGAACTAAATAAGGAAAGTAAGATGTTACAGAACAAACACCTGCTACCCAAGAAAAAAAAGAACTTTAGTGGCATCACAACACTGAGCCTCTAAGCCAGCAGAACCATTGGTCAAACTCTCTCATTCTATAGAGTAGAACTGAGCCAAGAAACAGAAACAAATAGAGCTAGTCATCTAATATGTCACACCAGGTGAAAGAGGAAGTTCCACCACACCATTCTAGTAGACTCCTCTGAACTCTGAACTGCCTCATTAAAGTCACATTTCAATTTTTTTTTAAAAAAAGATAAAATGTCTAGTCATTGCACAATACAAACACACAAGAATGTAGCAAGTGGGAAGAGGGTTCTACCAAAGTTTTGTTTTGGTTTGGGTTTGAGTTTTTTGAGACAGGGTCTCACTATGTAGCCCAGACTGGTCTTGAACTATGTAGTCCAGGCAGACCTACAACTCATGGCAATTTTCCTACCTCAGCCTCCCAAACATTGGGATTATAAGCATATATCACCGTGTCTGGCTTACCAAAAAATTTTAAATTTCTATTTAAGCTTCTAGAAGCTTCTATTTGAAACTGGGCAGTGGTGGTGTATACCTGTAATCCCAGCACTTGGGAGGCAGAGGCAGGCGGATCTCTGTGAGTTCAAGGCCAGCCTAGTCTACAGGGTGAGTTCCAGGATAGCCAGAGTTACAATAGAGAAATCATGTCTCAAAAAAAAAAAAATCTATTTGAAGAAGACTACTAAACATGTTTACTCTGAACAATATGTAGACAATAAATCTGTTAATATTAATAATGCTCATCTCAATTATTTCTATGCTTTCTTTTTAAAAATTTTGTTATAGTTATTTCATGTGTCTAAGTCTTTTGCTTGTATGGAAGGTCTGTGCCTTTGGAAGGCATTGGATCCCCTAGAACTGGAGTTATAGAAAATTGTGAGCTGCCATGGGGGTACTGGGAATCAACTCTGGGTCCTCTGCAAGAACAGCAAGTATTGTTAATCACTGGGCCATCTTTCTAGTCCATTCTGTGATTTCAACAAAAAATAATCCTGTAAGAGAAATTAACTCCCTCTTCCAATATATCCCACAAGAAAACTGCCTATAAGGACTTATTACATTTCTGATGATCTTTTTTCTACAAAAATGCCTGTTCTGTTCTTTCAAGTTATATTAACAAATTATTAAATGCTCTCTTCCTGGGAGGAAAAAAGTTAACAAAAAAACACTTTCAAAATGCTGACTTTCTACCCATGTATGAAACAGAATTATGGGCTCCTAAACTCCATTCTAAAAGAATAGGAATTCCTTACATTAGGTTACAAATATTTGTATTCAAATATACCTTTTGTTTAAGGCAAAACAGATGGGTTTATTGTTCAAATTCAAATTGATCACATATGGAAAGTGATTTTATCTGTTTAATAGCTAATGTTTTTGACTCCTCTCTGTCAACCCTGCTTAATGTGCACAATTTCTTAGAAATGAGCTACGGTACCAGGTGTAGTGAGTTATCTGTAATTCTACCACTTGGGAGGCAGAAGCTGAAAGATCAGGAATTTAGGGCTATCCTGTGTTACACAGCAAATTCCAGGCTAACCTGGGCTACATAAAACCCTGTCTAGGAAGAAACAAAAATAACAGAACAGAACTGCATTTACTATGGTTACAATAGAAACTGAATTTGCTGGTGCTACACCTACTAGCAAAATTAAGTTAAATAACTAAATTAAATAGAGATGAAAAGTAAGAGTTGGGGAAATGCTCTGCTAGTAAAGTGTTTCCCCTATACACATGAGGATCTGAGTTTAGAGCCCCAGCAGGCATGAAAAGGCAACCCAGGGCTGGGGAGGTTGAGATAGGCAGATCCATGGAGCTCACTGACCAGCAAAGCCTAGCTAATCATTAAACTCCAGATTTAGTGAGAACCTGTCTCAAAATATAAAATGGAAGGTGACTACACTCACCCAGTATTGATCTGTGGCCTGTCCCCACACATGCACACGAACATACACACAGAAAAAAAATTGAGGTGACTTATGAGAATTCTCCCCCAAAGCAAACAATTATCTTTTTCTCTGTAACAAAATAAATTAGTACTGAAGAGAAAGGAACGATTATTCCAAGAACTACCAGACTTGGCTAGACATAAATATGAGGAATCAATGAAATGACCTCAACATTTTGGAGTGAAGGCAACTGTGTGGATGATAGCTTCCTTGACAAGCCAGTAAGTCAGAGAGCTAGCAGAACAGGAAAGAAGAAAAACAACTTTTATCCTGTTCGCTCAGATGGATGTTAGGAGGAGGGCATAGTTAGTGTGTATTAAGTATATGCAACTGGATCCTAGGTAAAGCAAAGGTATATAATCTCAGCCTCTTATAAAGTTCAAACGTAAAACATTAATATACTGAATAGATGTGTTAGAAAAAAGCTAAAGCCTCAGGGTAACATACATGATATAGCAATACATAACTAAAGAAACTCATATTTGAAGACATCCTCAGATAGTTGCATTGTCTGCCTCCTTGACATCCACTTTAAGCATTCCAAATAAAAGATGGAAGCCTCTCATCGGGACCCTATTTCTAGAAAGATGTAATTTAATTCTATAGCAACAACTCCAGAAATCTTTTCTTTCTGCAAAGGATACTTGCAACTAATCTACATAAATGACCACTTAGCACACATACCTCTAACACCTCATCTTGACCATTGTTCTCTACTAAACATCGTAACAAGTCTATTTCTATACTTCTCCCACTGCTAGTATCCTTTCTCCTGTCTTTCTAGACGTAATTTTAGTATGGCTTTTCTGAGTTAGCAAGTGTGATCTTCACTGTTATCTGCCTTGATTTACAATCTCCTAGGAGGCACTTCTAGGTGTGTCTATGACAATATTCTGAGAAAAGTTTTGGTTTTTTGTCTTGTCTTCTTGTTTTATGAGATAGGATGTCACTATGTAGCTTTCTGGCTGGCCTGGCCCCCCTATGCAGATCAGGATGGCCTCACAGTCTTTGCTGCCTCTGTCTCCGAAGTGCTAAGGCCTCACCACCATGTCTGACCCGTTCCAGAAAAGTTTAAGGAAGGAAGAAGACCCATGCTGAATGTGGATACCACCATCTCACAGGCTGGGGCTGTACACTGAATAAAAGGGAAAAAGCAAGCTGAGCACCAGCGCTCCTCTCTCTCAGCTTCCTCACTGTGGAGGCAATGTACCTGCCCCACAATCCTGCAGCCATGACTCCCGCAGATGATGGACTCAACCTTCAAACTGTGAACCAAAATAAAGCCTTCCCTTCTTAAGTTCCTTTTGTTAGGTATCTTGTCACAGTAATGAAAAAAGTTACTAATATGCCAAGTTAAACCCCACATACTACCAAAAAATAATCCTTCATCAGACTAGTCAAATTGTCTCTGGATTGTTTCAATACCCAAGGTACCTGAGTGATATTTTCTGCTGTTTCAATTCTTTTTTAAAGATTTACTTTTACTTCATATATGTTATACCTGCATATATGTAAGTGTAGCATATGTGTGCAGTGTCCATTGCGGCCAGAAGAGGGCATCACATCCCCTGGAACTGGAATTACAGAGGGCGCATGTTGTCATGTGAGCGCCAGGACCCATGTCCTCTGCAAGAGTAGTGAGTGCTCTAACCACTTCTACTCCAGCCTCAAATTTCCATTCTTTTGTAGTTGGTCTAAATTTACCACTTTAACCCTTTCACAACTTCTTTCTACTTATGTGACTTCTTTTACTTATTCTATTTTAGTCATACCATATATGGTATTTTCTAGAAAAAAAAATTTAATCAAATTTTGCAATCCAAATTTTTGTTTTTTGTAGAGCTGGGAATCAAAGACATGCTAGACAAGTGCACTACCACTAAGCCACACCTCAGTCTGCAATTTAACTTCTTAATTTTAAACAAAAGAGGAAAAGTAATAAAGTAAATCCATTTTTATATTACATACTGTGGTATGTGTGAGTATGTGTGTATAATGTGTGCACATTTGTGGAGGTTAGTGGACAACGTTTAGAAGCTGGATCTCTCCTTCCATCAGGTAAATCCCAGGGATTGGACTCAGATCATCAGCCTTGACAGAAGCACTTTACTCACTGAATCCTCATCAACCTGAGTAAATCTCTACTGTGTCACTAAATATATGTGCAATGTCAGATAAATTATTTAACTGAGTCCCAGTTCCCTCATTTGTAAATGAAATATAATACAATCCTACCATGTACTCTATCATCTTTTCAAATTAAAGGGAAAGAAATATAATAAATCTAGGGAACTGGTAAACAATATTTTATAACCAATGATTACATATAAAATTTTCAGTTTAGACATTTAGACATTTCCTACCAAAAAAAATATATATATACCTATTATATATATGTATATATTATGATGATGATGATGATGATGATGATGATGATGATGATGATGATGTCGAGTGTGGTGACATACATCTTTAATTCCAGCAATGGAAGGCCTAGGCAGAGGCAGATGAAGCACTTTGAGTTCCAGGTGAACCTATATATATATGGTTCCAGGCCAGCAAGGGTGCGTGGTAGGACCCCTGCCTCAAAAACCAAAACCAACCACTAAAGGTACTTCCCAATTTTGTCTTCAATTAAAGAGCTCAGAAAGTCATTTTTCCAATTTTATCATGGGAGGAATTAAGAGGAATATATAATAAAAATCTAGCCTACAATATCTGGGCAGAGACAGGTTAAGAAAGTCAAATCTCAAAGTGTGCTGTATTAGAGGATCCTTGTATGCCCTGGAAGATAGAAGGGTTGGAGCTGCTCAGTCAGTAAAGTATTTGCCACACAAGCATGAGGACCCATGTTAAGATCCTCAACACCAACATAGAAAGTTGAGGGCAGCAGCACAGATCTTTAACCCCAGTGCTGGGATACAGACAGAAGAGGATCTCTGAGCCTGGATCACTGAGCTCCAGGTTCAATTAATATCTCAGAAATAACATGGAGAAAAATTGTGGGAGGTATCCAACATAGACCTCTGGCCTCCTTACATATGTGTACATAAGTATATGTGCCCACCACATGCATACACAATCTTGACTATAAAAGAAAGGCTATTCAATATTTTGAGCAAGTAGTTATTCCATTTTATTTAGACCCACAGTTCTAAGAAAAAATGAGAGCTAGTGTTATCTTTCTTTTTCTTTTCTTTCTTGGAAGGGGCGGTGGTGGTGCATGGCTTTAATCACAGCACTAAGGGCAGGTGGATCTCTGTAAGTTCAAGGCCAGCCTGGTCTCCAGAGTGAGTTCCAGGACAGCCAGAATTACAATAGAGAAACCCTGTCTTGAGAAACCAAAAAAATAAAAATAAAAGTAAAAAAATAAAAAATACATAAATAAATAAAATATATATATAAATAAATAAAAGGTTAACCTAGAACTCAGTATGTAGCCTAGGCTGGTTCAAATTCATGCACAGCCATCCTCTTGACCCCTACCTATTGCTGGAACTGAGGGTGTGTACCACCACTTATGGTTAATGTACTATTTCATCACTGATCTGAAACCTGGGGCTAAAGCCATGGTGATAATAGGTATATTACCTTTACAACATCTGCAATTAATTAGATGCAGAGCATTATGTCGACAGTTTTGTATTCATTAGTAAGCCTTACAATAGCCCTGTAAAGTTGATACTTTCATTCCACTTGAAAAAACCAATTCTTGCTCCTTAAATAAAACCTGAAGTTTAGCAAAGGTGGGATTCAAACCCAGATAGTAATGATAAAACTGTCTAATATGGAATAACACAGCAACAAGTTACATGCTGTCAATAAGATACCTAATATTTTTAGCAGTAAGCTATTTGGTATCTGTATGGGAAGTGAAGTATCATATCCACTCAATTGTACAGATAAAAGTAGTTAAGGGGCAAGGGAAAAAAGGTTATATTTCATAGTAGAAAATTCTAAGGTTTTCAAATATTATAAATTATTACATCAAATTTAGCATGACCTGCTTTAGAGATAACTAGAGTTATTCAGTATAAAGGTTGTCCACCTGTCCTACCTGAAATGCAGTGATAGATGAGAGCATTAGAAGCTGATATCATGTACCATTATATAAATACAACTTACTTCATGGACCCACACAGGTTTAGATAGCATTCCCAGACCATCAGCCATACCTCTAAACCTCTTCAGCTTTCTTAGAGTAGCAGATCAGAATAAAAATGGAAAATAAAAGTATGAAATAGGGATCCAGCTCAATGCTAGAGCACGTGACAATACGTGTGGGGCCCTGAGTTCAATCTCTAGTATCACAATGAAGAAAAAAATGTATGAACTTTCTCTGTATCAGGTAAATACTAATATTTATTAAGCAAGTGTATCACACAAGTTCTAAGCCCTTTGCCTATACTAGTCTAAAAATGGTTCTATTAATTAAGTACTAAGTTATTTCCACTTTATAGATGAGGTAGCTAAGACACACAAATAAGCAACTTGCTCAAGACCACACATAAGGAAATGGCAGTGCCAAGATTCCAACAAGGAGGTTTACTGCAGATCCAAAACTCTTAAACAGGCCAACAAACTGCCTCTCAGCTTTCCCTGAAACATGACAGGTAAATTCCAGCAATTTCTTCCAAGATGCTACAACCAAAAAGAATTTTGCTTCTATTTGGATAAGCTCAAAATGTTTGCTAGGACTGGATATGGTAGCAGAGACCTTATATCCCAGCACTCCAGAAGCAGAGGTAAATGGGTATCTGTGAATTTGAGGGCAGCTTGGTCTACATAGCAAGTTCCAGACCAGCCAAGGCTACATTGTGAGACCCTATCTCAAGAAAACAAAAAAACAAAAAAACAAAAGGAGGAGGAGGAAAAGGAAGAGGAGGAAGAGGAGAAGACGGAGGAAAAGGAAGAGGAGGAAGAGGAGAAGAAGAGGGAGGAGAAGGAAGAGGAAGGAGAAAGAAATAGTTGACTGGGACTATGATGGTTCCCACAACACTCCAAGATTTCAGTTTAATTCCATAAGGATCTTAGATCCTGAACCCCATAAGCTCAGAAGACTCATTTATGACCTCTCTCCTTATCCTTGAGTAAGCTGAGTAGTAGGGATCCTCTTGGTAAACCTAGCAGCAAGTGACACTGCTATCGAGATAGCTGTCCTTAGGCTGTTGTTCTAAAATCAATATACCTTATATATAAAATCAATATACCGTCACATAAAAATGGAAATATAATCTCTTGGTCCTAAACAAGATCTATGCATTAAAAATCCAACCCTCTAGATAGGGCTGTTCACATATCACTATTTATCAGTATTTACTGAAAATATGGCTATATTCCAGGCACAATTTTCTTTATAAAGATGGGCTCAAGTATCTCAAGATGGCCCTGAACTTGCTATGTATTCAAGTATAACTTTGAACTTCTCTGTGCCACTACACCTGGTTTATGCAGTGCAGGGGACTGAACCCAGCACTTCTTGCATGACAGGCAAGCACTCTACAACCTAGCTATGTAATCCATCCTACTATTCAAAGTGATAAAAAAACAAACACCTTTGAACAAGAGGCATGAACTTAGAAACTCTAATAGTTCCTAAATTCTAACATCAGGAAAAAAGAAATCTTTAAACTTTGAAATTTCGGTGGTCACTGGAAATAGGTTAAACACTATAAACAGACATACTCTATAATTCATTTATAATAAATGTGTTTTACAGATTAACAATTTACAATAACATTCTTAAACTTCTAACCACTATTAATTTACTGTCATCTTGATAGGACTTAGAATCATCCTGTGTGATGTCTATTTTTGGTTGTCACCTTGAGTACATCTGGAATTAAGTAAAACTCAAGCTGCTGTGTACACCCGTGAGGGATTTTCTTGATTGGACCATTTGAAGTGGGAGACCCACCATAAATCTGGGCCACACCTTCTGATGGGAGGCAGCCTATATACATTTAGGAAGTTTGCTCTTTGCCTGCTTGCTCTCACTAGCAACTTCATTCCCTCACTGGCATTAGACCTATTTCTTTGGGATTCTGAAATATACTGATGACCAGTTGAAATATCCAGCTGACCAACTGGATTCTTGGATTGAGAGACAGCCATTGTTGGAATAGTCAGGCCCTGGCCTACAAGCCACTCAATAAATTCTATTTAGATAGACAGACAGACAGACAGACAGACAGACAGATAGATAGATAGATTCATAGATTCTAGCAGTTCTGTTTCTCTAGAGAATTCTGACTAATTAAATGCATCATGGAAACAAACCTCTGGCCTGTGGAGTCTCTACATTGGATTAATTGGGTGGGAAGAGTCACGCTAGGTTGGGAGAGGGGGTGCTAGACTGAATAAAAAAAAAAGCTGAACACAAGCATTCATCTCTCTCTGCTTTCTGAATCAGACACAATGACACATTATTTTATAAGACTTACTTCATTCAGGACAGATAAAAGCAAGCCACTTTAAAAAAAAAAAAACTTAACAAATGAGAAATATCCAAATCTTCAATTGCTGCAGATGACTCAGTGAGTAGGCAGTCATAAACCCTTAGCTGATGCTAGAAAAAGCTAATGTTTTCATGAACATTTTCAAATGCTGGCTAGGTGGATATTATTATTTGCTCTGCATTATGCTGTTGTTTTACTCTGAAGTATCTGAAGTGCTGCACACCTCACAGAGGAAGAAGACAGTGCTTCTTTTGTTATTACAGAAATAAAGCCAATTCATACTTGTGGCCTTTTCTGAAGACTAGAATTACATCCCAAGTATTTAAAATATTCCTACTCCAATCTCACCATGTAGGCCTCCAATGAGTTTATATGTGCCTCTTAAATACTGTTGATTTTTAAACTGATAAAGATTGAAGGTAGTGGAAAGCAGTCAAGTCTATTGACTACTTCCAATGAAACATGTTTTAAATATTCCTCAACAGAGGTAGAGATGCTTACATGCTAGCCGTACTTTAAATAAATATAATATAGGTGGGTGTGTGAGTGCAGAGGCCAGAGAAGGGTGTCAGGTGTCCCCCTCTTTCACTCTGTGCCTATTCAACTTGAGACAGAGTCACTCACTGAACCTGGAGCTTGTCGTTTTCAGCTAGAATGGCTGGCCAACAAACCCCAGTAATTCTTCTGTCTCCACCACTCCAGCAACCCCACCCCACTCCGCACTCTCCAACCCCAGCACTAGGACTGTGCATAGCCGTGTGGCTTCTACATGGAAACTGGAAATCCCATTTCTGAGTCCTCATGCTTTAACATCAAGTGCTTTTACCCAGTAAGCCATTTCCTGACCCTAAAAAATACTGCCAAAGCAACTCATTTCACAGCCCAGGCAGGCTCTGAGCTCACAATCCTCCTGCCTCCAGCTCTCAAGTAGCTGGAATTACAGGTTTTTAACACCAGACCTGGCCATACTCAGCTTCTGAATTCAATGTGTATCTGATATCCTTATTTCAGCAAAGCACATTCTGAAAATCAAAGACAGGGTTATCTTAATAACAGAACAAAATGTTACAGCATTTTTTTCATGCTGCAAATCAAAAATTAAACTAAAAGCAAAGATTGTCTAATATTCCTCTATTGCCGGGCATGGTGATGCATGCCTGTAATTCCAGCACTTGCAAAACTAAAGGCAGTTTGCAAAACTTCAAGGGCAACCTGGACTACACAGCAAGACTATATACAAGTAAGAAAATATATAAAAAACAAAACAACAAACAAACCCTTAATTTTCCACAATAAAATACAACAAACAGACAACAAATTTCTTATAATGCCCAATTCGTGTTTTAGAAGAACTACTTTGATTTTTTTATTTTTGTGACGTGATCTCAATAAAGCAGAGCATGATCCTGAACTTCTGATCTGGCCTGCACCTTGTGAGTGCTGAGATTATAGGCATGTGCAATGCAGAAGCACATGCTTCTTAAAGGTTCTACCATCTGAGCAACATCCCTAGCCCTAGATTAGTAAGATCACAATGTGCATATGTAACTATTAAGCATGTATAATATGTGTATTATGTGTTTACTACTTACTCCATGAAGGCATTCCCTCCATGGAAGGAGCCAAAGCATTTATTTTCCTTGGGTACTGAGCAGCAGGTGTCTCATAAACTCTGGGTTATATGAATTCCTTGAAGATGGAATTCTTCTTAGAGAATATTCTGAGAATTGTTAAGTAGAATTTCCAACTGGCTTTTGGACAACTGCAACTTTAACACAGATGTGCAATGTGAAGGTCTACAAATATGCTAATATAAAATTTTATTGAGGCAAAGCATTAAAAAAAACTCTCATGAGGCACAAAATGAGCATTCAGCTTCCACAGGGCAACTTGGCTTTGCTGTTTTATTCTCATTTAATCCTCCAGAGTACCTGTGAAGTGATGGTTTATTGCATATTATGGGGAAAATTTTTGTTCTAGAACTGTGCTAACAGTACCCAAATGTGGCTACTGAGCACTTAAATTGCAGTTACCTGAACTGAGATGGGCCTTATTTGAAATATGTACATCAGATTTTGAAGACAAAAAGAAAAAGGAATGCAAATCATCTCAATATTTGTTTATATTAAAATCAAAATGTGGAAAATTTTGTATTCAATTAAGATACATTACAAAGATTTGCTTCACCTGTTTGTACTATTTAAAATGTGAGACCTTGAAACTAGAAATTACCTATATGGCTGATATCAGTTCTACTAGACAGCACTGGCAAGAGATTTGAGACATAAATTTTGAAACTATCAAGGATCTACACTATTATATCCCATATAATTGTCAGTTCTTGACATCAGAGAGGTGGGATTATTTTAGTAATATATTATCAGAAAAAAAGCTTATCAAATTATTAAAAGGGGACATTACTTCAAACATTCATTTAACTTATAAAGTATAATTTAACAGTATTAAAAAAACAAAAGAAAGAAAAACACCAATTTTTCTAAATGAAAAGAATCCCCTACATGAAGCATGAATTTGTATCTCCTAAATCACTCCAGTTCCCACATGACTGTCACTAGGTGGCTTGCTCATTTTATTGGTTGTAATTGACACATAAATCATATTCCTATTTTATTCAGTATAATATCAATTAGATATTTTGAAATGTACATACACTTAAAAAACCTGGGTAGACAAAGGCATCAAATTATTAGCATTAGTTATCTCTAGATAGGACAGATTTTTCTCCTTTTCTTTCTCCTTTTACTCAATATTCTGTTTTAGTCTGTACTTTTTTCTACAGAATAACTTTTCCTATCCTAAAAGCTATAATAGGCAGAAGGATGTTAAAGAGATGACCTGGCAGTTAAGAACACATACTGCTCTTGTAGAGGGCCCCAGTTCAGTTCCCAGCAACAACACTATGAAGCTCAAAAACCCCTGTAACTCCAGCTCTAAGGGATCTGACACTCTCTTCTGGCATTCATGGGCAATTGCATTCATGTGTCATACCATCCCCTCCCCCATCACACAGACCTATAATTAAAAATAGAAACAAATTACAGGGTCTCACTATGTACAGTAGGCTGGCCTCAAACTCTTAGAGATCTACCTGCCTCTTCCTCTTGAGTGACAAGACCACATTAGCTTTTAAAAATCTATTAATATGCTGGGCAGTGGTGGTACACACCTTTAATCCCAGCATTTGGGACACAGAGGCAGGTAGATCTCTGAGTTTGAGGCCAGCCTGGTCTACAGAGCAGGTCAGCCAGAACTACACAGAGAAACCCTGTCTCAAAAACTCAAAACAACAACCACAATAATAATAATAATTTATTAATGTTTTAAATGTGTTGTATAATATATAATGTCAAACTACACTTCAAATCTTCAACTACAAAGGATGCAGTGAATTAGAGGGAAGTCTTTGTGTACAGCAGGACTTAGTCTGGCCTAGTCAGATAGCAAATCCATAAAAACACAGACTACGCAGACTCAGAGAAGATGCAGACCCAGAGGAGATCCAGACCCAGAAGAGATAAGAGAGGATTAGCATTCAGTCCTTTGTGAAGCCTTGTAGTTGTCTTTTGCAAAAGAATACAAAACATAGCTGTTTCCAGATGACAAGATTCTTTGCTAGACATTTAGAATGCAGAACTGGACAAAGAAGTACAACCTGCATGTATAACAGGAGTCAAATTCTGCTTAATTTGTTTCATTAAAAAAATACAGAAAATAAAATTAAGGAATTCAAAAGTTCAACTCCCAAAATTAGAAATTACTATATTTAGAAACTATTTCTGTGCTGCTGCTCCTGCTGATGGGTTTACAGGTTCACAGATGTCACCATTCTACAAGCTTCATTTGTATGGAAAGGAGCATAGAAGAAGCAATTTAAATATGTTCTTACACAGCACAGATCAGAAAAGGTTATCAAATGACAGGTTTCTCCTCTCTCCGTCTCATCACTCATCATTCTAACTTCCTTGTGCAATCTGGAAACCATCGAGCTTTTAACTCCAAGATGAATAGTTCAATTACAATCTAGGAGTTTTCTTGAAATATTTGGTTGTAAAGTTTACCAATGTGGTTACAACTCATCCAAAAAGTAAAGATAAGAAATGGGTAGCATTAGCAAAATACTTTCTACTGCCTCGCCAATACCTTACATCCCCCTCGCACAAACTCCTAAAATTCCACCTACTGCCTACCCATCAGTGAGGAAGATGGCCATTATGCCACCATTTAAAAGTTGTATCATTGCTATTCCCTTGTTATAAGGTAACCAAATCTACTTTGCAAATTAAAGTGGGAGCCCTTAAATAATGAAAAGTGCTATAGCCAACCCGATGTGGATGAAAATGTAAATATGCTGCAAAACTGTAAAGTATCATTTATTTCTAAATATGTTTATACCATGTTTGATATTATTTAATAAATACATGATAGTAACTGTTTTCAGCGTTAGCTCATTAAAAATCCTCTTGGCCCTTGAGTGGCTGAGGCAAAAGGATCAGATCAGAGAAGAAAACCGAGAAAAATCATTTTCCCATGGACACAGCTTATAAATTAGAATCAACTCCGGCAATCTGGGCCCAGAATTCATCCAGCTTTAACCACAATCTATGCTTCCGGAGCGCTCAGAAAGCAGTTGTTCACGAAAGCCCAGGGAAGCATTTGGTAACAATCTGCTAAGGAAATGAGAGGAGACTGCAAGAACAGAAAGTAAAACAGCCATCACCATAATTCTAGCACCTCACTGTAACTGCACTGGGACAGTTCCTATCAGTGTTTTCTTCTGGTGCACAAATAGGGTTTCTTTTCCTTTAACTAACACTCAACACATGATTTTCTGGAAAATCAAAAACTTTTAAGATACTAGTCTCAGTATTGTAGAGTAACAGTTTAAGTAACTTATATTTCAAGTATTTGTTTCTGCGTGTGACATATATATCAATTTCATAACTCCATAAGATAGATATGAATATTTCCGCCATCTTACAAATGAGAAATCTGAAGCATCATTAGGAAACTAAGTTAAAGTCATACAGCCAATAGCTAAGCTAAGGATTCAAATCCGGGCAGGTCGACCTCGGAAATTCAAATCCTTCACTACTCTTAGAGGGTAGGTTTATGAGCTCCATAAAAGACAGTAACCCTGTGTTTGCAGAGCCTAAAAAGAAGGAGTTAGCATGCAAATTTATTTTATTTTGACCTAAGTCTGACTTGGATAACTATAGGTTTTAGTATCTTATATTTTCCCAAACAAACTAATTAAATCTTCATGTCTTACCGCATTAGAGTCAACTATCTTATGAGATCCCTTCATTCAACAAGCCCTTAGCTACTAAGTGTTAAGGACTGAGCTAACAGTCTACACTACACACAGAGAGGTTCATTCCAGTCAGTGCAGAAGCATGCTTAGGTTTCTCTCAACTAATAAATCCAACAAAGTAGGGTATAAAAATGAGTAACAGCTTCACCAGCGGTTCAGTGGTAGAACGAAAAATGCAGTTCTGAGATTACCTGCCCCTATACTACAAAATTCATAAATCTCCCATTTTTCTTATAGTTCCTGAAAGTGACAAATTCCTAAATAATTACTGGATAAATACTGTTACCCTGCTTCAGGTGATGCCATCTTCTAACAGCTGTCAATGAATGCCTTCCCATTTTCACTAGAAAGGAATTGAAATTAGAATGTTTCACTAAAGCCTCAGTTTGCCAGGCTGCATGTTTGAATCACTTTTACATTAATAAAACTGTATTTTATGCTTGACTGCAATAATCCAATGACAGGGCTGGAGAGATGGCTCAGTGGTTAAGAACACTAGTTGCTCTTCCAGAGGACCTAGGTTCTATTCCCAGCACCCACATGGCAGCTCACAACTGTCTATAACTCCTGTTCCAAGGAATCTGACACCCTCATACAGATATACATGCAGGCAAAACAATGTACATAAAATAAAAATAAATAATTTGAAAAAATAAGCCAATGATAAAGGTGAGTGTTTAAGACCATCTGTAAAAGAAGTTGATTTTTTTTAATAAGAAAAAGAATTGTCGGTTTTTATGTGGAAATATTTTATTGTATCCTGTCTTAAGTCAAATCCTATTGATTGTGAAAAGGCAGCAGAGATCCAAGTTAAAGTCAAATGCAGAGCTAGAGAGATGGCTCAGAAGACAAGAGTACCTTCTGCTCTTCCAGAGGACTCAGGTTCAATTCCCAGAGGCCACATAGTAGCTCACAACTGTCTATAACCCCTGTTCCAGAGAATCCAACTCCCTCTTCTAGCCTCCTCCAAGCACCAAGCACACATGAGGTGTAAAAAAATAAATGCAGGCAAGATACTCATACACATAAAATTAAAAATAAAACAAAAGTCAAATGCGTCAGAAACACTCCTAACTAGCACAGTGTAACAAGAGACTTAATTGAAAGCCTCTGATTATAGGTACAGTTATCAAGCCAAAGACCTTATAACAGGGTTGGAGAAACGAGAGAAGGACCTAAGAAGCCAAAGTCAAAACACTATGAACTTTTTGCTGGCTGATAATTGCTAGTGTGTATATGAAACCTTGTATATTTCTGAGTTGACACATGTTTATATCAATGTTCAAGTAGAGCCTGTTTGAGTTCGACCTTCCTTTCTTCCTTCATTCATTCATTCCTCCCTCCCTCTTTTCTTTCTTTTTTTTCTTGGAGACAGGGCCTCACTATGTAGCCCTGGCCATCCTGAAACTCACTATATAAGCCAGAATGGCCTCAAATTCACAGATATCCTATCCACCTGCCTCTATCTCCAGAGTACTGGGATTAAAGGGGTTCATTGTTTCTTCTGTACCTGTTCCCTACCAAGCTCCAGCAGTACTTAATGTCTATACCATTATCTGGTATTTCCATCCTACTGCTAATTTCTCTGTAAATCTGCAGTCTATCTTATTCTAGATTGTAAATTATGGAGGATGGAAGCAATGTTAACCCCATACAGCTCAGTATCTTGAAGATATTAAGTACTGAATACATATTTATTAATGATGGATATAACATTCATCCTATAACCACATGCACCAAATGGCTCCTCCTCATCTTTGACTGAAACAACTCATAGGTAAATCTTTGAACCTCTTCTCTTCTTTGGCTACACATATCTCAGGTGATCTAATCTACACTGAGAACTCCTAGGTATACCTAGCCTGGAACATTCTATTGTGCACTCTAGATTCAACTCTAGATTGTTAAACTCAACTGCTAATTGTCATATCTATTAGGATGTCTATTTGCATTCCAAACACTTAGTCAACAGCCTGTGGTAATGCAAGCCTTTTATCCCAGCACTCCCAAGGCAGAAACAGGCAGATCTCTAGGAGTTGGAAGCCAGCCTGGTCTACATAGGAGTTCCAGATAGTCAAGGGTACACAGTCTCAAAAAACAAAAAAAAAAAAAAAAAACAGTAAAACCCTTAGCCAAACTGTAACAGAATTCCTGGGCTCTCCACAGAAACCTCTTCTGTTCTGATCTGCACCATTTTCAACTCTATCCTTCTAGGAGCTTAAGACAAAAATCTTGAGTTATTCCTGACCTCTATCTTTCACACTCTATATCCAAAATCATCAGCAAACCTTTTGCATCAAAACATACCTAGTTAGAATCAGTATGAACACAAGCCAGTTTTTATATACAGAAATAAAAACAGATACATGACATTTTACGTGTATCTGTATTTCCTAACTCTGCCCTGAGAGAGCATAGCATTGACAGTACAGTAGCAAAATTATGACTGTAAGTATAAAATACTAAAGAATTTAAACTGATACACATAAGAGACAGATGGACAAACCTTCCTTACAGAATCCAAGTTAATACATATAGAACACATGCTGCTTTTTCAGAGGACTCAAGTTTCATTCCCAGCACCCATGCGCCATCTCACAACTATATTCCAGTCCCAGGGATTCAATACCTTCTTCTGGCCTCTGCAGGCACCAGGTACACACATGATGCATAGACATACATGCAAACAAAACACCCACACACATAAAAATAAAGGCATTTAAAAGTAATAAGTAAATGTAGTAAAAAGCAAAAAATACAAAAGTATCTTTAAAACACCACAGCAATAACTATTACAAGCAAGATCTACTGAAAAAAAGCTAGACTCAATGGAAATAGGATAGTGGCAAAGTTTCCAATCTAATCCAATCTAATGAAGCCTGGGCATGGTGGCACACACCTTTAATCCCAGCACTTGGGAGGCAGAAGCAGATCTCTATGAGTTTGAGGTCAGCCTGGTCTACACAGTGAGTTCCAGGCCACATGAAGAGCTACAGTGAGTCCCTGTCATTAATAATTAATAAAATAACTACCAGTCTAAGTATGGTAGACAGATTACAATTCAGGGCCAACTGCTTCATTAGGTGAAGGCACTGGGGCCAACTCTTATAACCTCAGTTCAATGTCAGGATCCCACATGGTGGAAGGAGAGAACCAACTCTTAAAGGTTGCCTTCTGGGGCTGGGAAGATGGCTCAGTGGTTTAGAGGACTTGTTGCTCTTGCAAAGGATCCAGGTTCAATTCCCAGCTCTCATATGGTGGCTCACAATCATCCAAAATTCCAGTTCCCAATGCCTTCTTCTGGCTTATGTGGCACATGGTATACAGAAAACATGTGTAAAATAAAATAAATCTAAGAACTGAAAATAAAGTTGTTCTCTGACTTCTACATGCATGCTGTGGCATATGCCACTGTATATGCACACAAAGCAAATTAAAATGTTGAAAAATTTACAAGAAGAAAACAAAGAAAAACCTAAATTGTAGAAAATCTTTTTTAAATATCTGACCAATATGCTCTGTGTATGTGTATGCAGGTGTGTGTGTGTGTGTGTGTGTGTGTGTGTGTGTGTGTGTAGGTAGGCAGAATCCAGAAGACAACTTCAGGCTGTCTTTCTCTATTGCTTCTCCACTTTATTATCTTAAATAATAATAAATGTATGATTTCATACAAAAGATAGTTAGAGCACAGCCAATTGAAAGGAATAACTGAGATTTAAACATCGCTGAAATTAAATCTACTGCTATGCATAATTCACTATCAAGATAACAAGACAAGCAATTCTATGAGGAAAAATATTAATACAACGTATCTTCTGATAAAGAACTTTAATCCAAAGTAGACAAGAAAAACTTAAAATTCAACTAGAAAAGGAGCAATCCCATTTAAAATGGGAAAATAATCTGCACAGACAATTTATCGAAGATGATACCTTGTTTTTTGAGGCAAGTTCTTGCTGAACCTGAAGTTCATCAATTGAAGTAGGCTGGTTCAGCAATGAGCCTCTGCCTCTACCCCCTACCCTCTTTACTGGGGTTACAGAGCCACATGAACACCCCACATCCCTGCCTTTTATTTTATGTGGATTCTGGAGATCCAAACTCAGGTCCTCACACTTGCACAGCAAGCATCTTACCAATGGAGCCATCTTCCCAGTCCTCTCACCAGTATTCTTTAAAAACATCAAGAAACTGCAAAATAAAAGATATGAAGAACTGACAACTACACAAGATAGTAACATGGTGTGGAAAACAGAATCAAAAGGGAAACAAAGTTGAGGCATCATACCAATGTTAATTTCTTGGCTTGATAAGCTATTCTGATTGTTTAAGATGTTAACTTTAGAGGAAACTAGGCAATTCCTGTTTGTCAATGGTTTATAATAGGAACAGCTTTGTCCATTGTCTGGAGATATTCTCATTGTCACAAGTTGGAGAGATGATCCTAACATTTTAGTGGAAACAAAAATGGGGTGCTACTTAACACCTAGAATATATAAGACAACACCCACAAAGGAATTATCCAGTCCAAAATATCAGTAGTGCTAAAGTTGGCAAACACTGATACAAAGGAACCTTAGGATTTGTGGAACATGTCCATGATTCTCAAAATAAAAAGCTACAATAAATAATAAGTAAGTAAATCCAGTTCTAATCACCTTTCATTAATTCCCTGGTTGGTGCAAGATACCACCATCTCTTAATTAGATTCTTTATTTAGCTGTGCTGAAGGTCAAACCCAGGGCCTTGCATATGCCAGGCAAACATTACTACGGAGCTATACCTTAAACCCCAGCTTAACTTAACTAATTTTTTTTTTATTTGTTTTTAAGACAGGGTCTCACTATGTTTCTGACTGGCCTGGAACTTACCAGGCTGGCCTGAAACTCCCAGAGATCCACCTACTTCTGTCTGGGATTAAAGGTGTGTGCCACCAAATCCAGCTCTACAATTTTATGTAAACCTCCTAGCTGGTCTTGCTTTTATTCTCTCTTCCTTAGATGACTAACATTATGGTAGTCAAAATGAAATATTTAAAAACATAGTAAGTCTAGTCATACCTATTCTCTGTTCAGAACTGTGTAAGAGCCTTAAACTCTTTGCCTCCCAAAGTAAAACCTAAGTCCTTGTAATGCCTACAGGCTCTGCACGCTCAGGATCCAGTTTCCTGACTATATCTAGCTATACTCTTCTATTCACAGGGCTCTCTTAGAATCCTAGGATATAGACAGCACACTTCTACTTCAGGAAGTATACACATTTCTTTTACTCTTTTTTGTTTTGGGTTTTTTGGTGTTTTGGGTTTTTTTCAAAACAAACAGGGTTTCTCTGTTGTAACTCTGGTTTTCTTGGAACTCATTCTGTAGACCAGGCTGGCCTTGAACTCACAATGATCCACCTGCCTCTGTCTCCCAAGTGCTGGGATTAAAGATGTGAGCTACCACTGCCCAGGTCTTTCACTCCTTTAAGCATTCATTCACTCTCACCATTCAGTCCCTTTCTCAGACATCATTTTTTAAAATGTTCTCTCAAGCAGGTAAGATGGTTCAGTGGGTAAAGATGCTTGTCACCAAATCTGACAAGCCATGTTTGTGTGGTCCCTAAGAACCACATGGCAGGAGAGAACCAACTCCATATGTGAGCCATGATACACACATACACACACAATTAATTAACTAATTAATTAATTTAAAGTTTTTAAATATTTAAAATGTACTTTCAAGCCAGGCATGGAGGTACATGCCTTTAGTTCCAACAACCAGGAGGTAGAGGCAGAAGAATCTCCATGAGTTCAAAGACAGTTGAAGCTATCTATCAATACCTTTTCTCAAGGGAAAAAGAGAAAAGTAAAAGCTTGCTCTCTTTGGCATCCATATACCCTTTCTTGATTTTTCTCTCCAGCACAATCATCTAATATAACAATTTTTGTCTAGTATACTATTATAACCTTTGTATCTAGAACAGTACCTGGCACACATCTGATGTTCCACTAACATTTTATAATGATACACCTCCGAAGTTCCAAATTAAAAGCCTCAATGTTTTTCTACTGCTTTCTATACGTAGTTATATTTTTAATCTTACCCCTTTGCTTCAGAAGAATATGGTTTGGAGAATGAAGGGGCTTTGAATACTGGTTCCATTACTTGACAGTTTGTATTGGACATGTTATTTAACCTCTCTGATCCTCAGTTTCTTCATCTAAGGGAATGACAAAGGCAAGGATATAAGGATCACAATACACTGTGCAGTTAAGACATAGGATTAGAACATAGTAGTAACGTGTACAGCAGGTAGCAGGCATTCTTACTACATCTCATCACTAGCTCTTCAGCTGCACGCTCACTCTATGCTTTCTGAGGTTGTATTTGTAGTGGTACCTATATCCTTTCATGCCCTTCATTTTTCTCCAGTCAGATAACCCATCCAGGTTATCTGCTCATGATCCACTACGGATACCACAATTCTTCATACAAGTCACAATCCTGAGTATCCTTAATTCCTTAACTATCTTCATATCTCTACTAAACTGATATCTAGAAAGCAGATGATAATAACCTGGGCTCTGAAATTTACCAGTAAGGTTTGAAGTCTCACTGTTCATCTTACAAACAAGGAATATAATGGTAAAATAAGGGTCTTATAAATACTGAATAGATTCTCCAGATATAATCAGAATGAATATTGCTCAGAAAAATCAAACAGCCATGTCAATAAATCCAAGGTCCCCAACCTCAAACAGTTCCTCAATATTCTTCAGTTTCCTGTCTCTCTGCTCTTCAGTCTCTCCTGTAAGTTGTTTCAAATTCACTCTTTTCAAGTTCTGTTCTACTAACTCCCTTTCATTCTTAGTGGCTAATCAAAATCATGTAACTCTTATCCTTCGCTTTATCAGTTTCAAACTTACTTACTCTGCCATCCATTAATCTTTACCTCCTCTTCTGCTCACTGAAAATATACTTCCCACTCATGATGGCTATTTTTGGTTGTCAACTTGACTACATCTGGGATTAACTAAAACCCAAACAGGCTGAATAAGCCATAAGAAGCAAACCAGTACTCGGCACTCCTCTATGGCCTCTGTGTTAGCTCCTGCCTCAAATTTCTGCCCTGTTAAGAGTTCCTGTCCTGACTTCCTTCAATGATTAACAATGATGTGGAATAAACCCTTTCCTCCTCAAGTTGCTTTTGTTCATGGTATTTATCACAATAGAAAACATAACTAAGGTACCCAAGGCCAAATTCTCTACCTATGCCCAGCATATTCATGTTGATGCTCATTTCCTTCTCTAAATCCTCAGCATCTCCCTTCCTTTTCCTTCCTTTTTAGAGTCCTTGGTTTAAAAAACTGTGCTTGGGCAGAGTGACAAACACTGGTGATAATCCAAGTCCTGGTGAGGTAGAGGCAGGAATATCAGCAGTTCAAGGTCAGCTCTGGCAACATAGCTAACCAACCTGGGCTCCATGAGAACCCAGTCAAGAAAAAAAAAAGAAAAATCACTGTATCCTTCTCAATTAGCTAAACTTGTAGTTGACCTGCACTCTTCAACCTCCTCAGTGTATTACAATGTAGCTAACTGCTCTAAATTACTTTGAAACAAATTAATCTCCACCTCAGAGACTTCATTCAAACCTAATCTTGCTTGCCCTTTTCATGGTAGGGTCCATAACTCCTTTCCTTGAAATATTCTCCTTCCTCAGTTTTCTGATAAACCTCTTAGGCTTTCTGTTTTTTGTTTTTTTCATCCTTGGTCTATCTGGCATAGATGGTTGACTTTCCCCCTTAGCTATGGGCCCTATCTACCCAGAAGCTCCCAACACAAACATGGAAATCATCCTTGATCTTCAGTCTTAATTTATGTATCTATCAGTTTATTCATTTATTTGTTTGTTTGCTTAGGGGTGTGTGTGTCATGGCATGCATATGGAGGTTAGACAATAATTTGTGGCAGTCTCCTACCATGTACGTCAGCAAGTACCTTTACCCACTAAGCCATTTTACCAGACCCAATCTTTCTCTATTCTATAACCTAATTGTCCAATTTTACTTAGAATACTTCCTAAATCTCTCTATATCCACCACTCCACCTCATTTCTCACCAGGAATAGCTTTTTAACTGGTCTTGCTTCTGGTTATGTCCCTTCCTAATCCAGATTTCATTTTTTTGTCAAAATGATAGGTCTAAGCCAGCTCGGATTATATTGCAAGATGGCTTACTGGAGGTGGTGGTATTTTGTTTGTTTGTTTACTTTATGTGTGTATGTGTTTTATCTGCATGTATGTCTGTGCACCATGTGCATGTCTGGTGCCCTGTGACACAGAAGAAGGTGTCAGATCTCCTGGAACTAGAGCCACAGACGTTTGAGAGCCACCATGTAGGTGCCCAGAACTGAACCCAATCCTCTGGAAGAGCTGTCTCTCTGGCCCTTTTTTGCTTTTCAACAAAAACTTCACAGCCTTCATGGTGAAGTTAAAATGCCGAAGCTTGGTTTACAATCTGATTTTACTTCATTTGCCTCTGCTCTAAAGCTGTGCTGTCAATGTGTAGAAATGGAATATGTGAATGTAACTACTCCTAATTGAAATGTGCCAAAGTATAAAAATACCACCAAATTCTGAAGACTTTGTATGAAAAGCAGAGTGTTAAATATCTTAGTATTTCTGCTTTATATTGATCACATCTTGAAATTATATTATTGTAAAATGCTGGATTAAATTGTATTAAAAATCCCAATTTTTACTTTTTAAAATACAGCAACTAGAAATTCTAAATTACATACATGACGTATGTTTGCGGTTTGTTTTTTTTAATACAGTAGCACTAGGATAAACAATGTTTCCTCTTTCTTAACTTAGTTTGTTCATATATTATTCAAGATTAGCTTGAGTGATTCACTAAGATTCCAGAACATCCCCCACAACCAAGAATCCAAGTCTGAGTCAATAACCCTCCCTCTGCACATTCATTCACAGGCACCTGTGCACACACCTGTCGTATACCACACCATATTATAATTACTGGTTACCAGCTAGCTCTCCTCCTAAATATAAGCTCCTGGCAAAAAGAGTATCATTCTACATATATTCAGGTCCTACAACCATGCTAGCACTTTAAAAGACACTCAAATACATGTCTTTTGTCAGACAAACATGAAAGTTACTAGAATATTCAAGTTCTTCAAGGAAAACCAGTCAGCAAGGAAGAAGCTTGTACCAGAAGCTCTAGTAATGACGAGACTAGGGTATAGAAATCACAGTAAGAGACAAATGAGAAAATAAAGTTCACATCCACACTTACCTCTTACAGTGGAAAAAATGGAAATTTGCAAAGTGATGTGGAGCTTCAAACTCAACTTGGCGTGCCAGGGGCCACAGTTTGGTTTAAATTGCTTTAACAACCCATCAAACAAAAGACTATGACTTGGCAGGTTACAACACAAACAGCTAGAGCCCAGCACCTGTTCCCCTTAAACAGCACATCATTACGGTTAAAAACAACAACAAATCTCTCTCATGAAGCAAATGCTAATCTCATGATGCTTCACCATGGAACAATTTAGAAGAGTTATTATATGAAATGTGCCAAAGCCTGAATTTATGGCTGATGCTTATTTGGCAAATATGGTTGGCACTGTTAGCTGTTAGAATGCGTGTATGCAAATAAGCAAATAAAAGTTTTTAAGCTTTCAGACTTAAATATTTACATTACCATAAATGTACAAAGATAAATGTTTATATGCATACACATATAATGCATTTCAAGAAAGCACTTTTTAATGTGACTGTTAGAAAACAGTTATCAAGTGGCATTACTTCTTTATGGGCCTCAGGATAGACTCTTAAAAATGAATTCTGACAGAATGTTAATGGGGAACAAACACTACTGTGGAAGTTTCTCTGCACTATTACTAGATAAAATGAATAGTCAGTACCCTAACAACTCAAAGCAAGCTTATCTTTTTCCTCTCACCAAAACACTTTTTACAACACTGGAAACCAGCCAAACATAAATGCCAGTCCCTAAGTAGAGTGTGGGAGAAAGGAGGACCACGAGTCAAATAGCTTTAAAGAAAATAATTTGACATTTTCCCTACATAACATAATCATGTTACTCTCTCCAAAACAGAGACATGATAAAATATTTTTTCTTCCCCTCTGACATCTATGGGAAGGGAATGTTTGTTTTTTCACATAGTTTGTGAGCTGATCATTGCCAAAACTCACTAGCAATGGTATGAACTCTACTTCCATTGTTAACTGTTAATTTCTGTTAACTTCTATCTTGGAAGCCAAGAAAATGTACCTCACCTGCAATTATAGTTTATTGAAAAAGTCACCAAAGAAGTGCCAGGCACTTTGTAAAGTAATTAGGGTAGTCGGTGAATTGAAAGATCTACAATGCTCTGAGATTACAAAGGAAGCCATCATGAACTAAGTATCCAAGATTGCTCATGGAAAGTTTTACCCTTGTGGATAATTCAAGTTTAGGCTTCTGGGTTTTTTTTCCACTTCGCAGGGAGCAATATGTGTTCTCTTGACTACACACTTCATTTATCAGGGGAGGTAAAGGGGGGGAACACTGGCTGAACAACAAAATGTCTAGATAGGCTGCCAAATAGAATACTCGATGCAGTTCCAACTCAGGTGAAAAGACTGTTCATGTACATCATCCAGTGACCTAAAAATAGACTTTTATGTAAGTCGCCAAGTATTTAATTGAAAGTGTAATCTTACCACATTCAACAGAGGCAAAGAAAAATGTACTAGATTTTCTATAGTAAGGCCAATAAAGATGAAATCATAGTTTTCCTTTAACTCATCTCTATCCTTCAACGCCAGCCTTCCAATAACTCCATTCCACAGCTCTGATACCTAAATTTGGGTCCTTTAAAAAGCGGACTACAGAAAAGAGATGGGGGTGGGGAGGTGCTTCTCTAGCTATTGCTCTCAGCAGTCGTTGATATTCTAAAAACGAAATCAAGCTCTCCAACGGATAATGCATAAGATGGGTAAAATCGAGAAGGGGTCCCAGTTCGAAGGAGAAAAGGAACGTCACCTTAAGAATCCATAAGTCAAAGGGCAGAGGGAAAAAAAAAATGCTGTCGAACCCAACCTCTCAAATTCCCAAACCCCTAAGCAACCTAGTAAGCCGGCGCGCGTTAGGGGCTCACCAGCCAGTGCGTGAAGTGAGCAGGCACAGAGCCACCAGTTCGTCCTGACTGCTGCTGCTGAGCCCGATCCTCCCAGGTCTGGGAGCGGGATGACCATACAGACTTGGCAGAAGACCTTCTAGTCTCCCGCGTCCAGCTCCTCTAAAGCTTCACTCTCCCCGGGAGCCTCGCAGCCCAGCCCCGGGAAGTCCCTAGCCGCGAGGTTCCAACTTTTCCTCCTCTGGGGGGCGCCGCGCTACTGGGACCATCGCAGCCAGGGTAGCGAGGCCTGGGCCGGCGGGGGGCACGAGAGGGCTCGCGACGCTCGTGGGACGCGTAGGTGGCCGGGACGCTGCAGCCCGCGCCCCGCAGGACGCACCGGCTGCTGAGCCCCTGCGGCGCCGCCCAGTCCAGATTCCCCTAGGTCCGCGTCCTCACCTCGCGGCGACCCTGGCCCCATAAGCCAGCGCGCGTGGGAAAGGGACCGGAGGGTACGTGGGTAACCCTGCCCCCGTTACCTGAGGAGAGTACACGCCGTTGCGGTGATCACCATTGCCGCCCGTCCAGTCCCCTTACTGGTGAACGCGGCCGCCGCCACCGAGCAACTGACACAACTAACTAACTACTCGCGGCCGCGGAGTCCACAGCGCGCTCCCGGCCGCTCTCCGTCCGCCCAGCCCACCAGTCTGCTCGCTCCTCCCAACCTCGCGCGCCGCCCGGCCGCGCGCACCCTCGTCCGCTTTACTTCTAGAGTGCGCGCGCGCACCAAACCTCGGCCTGCTCCCACTCAGCCCCAGGGGAGGAGTTGACAAGAGGCCACGCCTCTTTGCGTGCCGATATCCGGAGAACAAGACTTAGAGAAGGTCTGATTGGCCGAGAGGCGGGGCCAAACCTAGAGGGCGGGGCGACCGAGACCTTGAGCCCACGTGACGGGGAATTTGGGTTCAATTAAACGCCAGTGGAAACGAACGGCGCAGTTTTGGATCTTTTCAGGGTTTAATCACCTTATGTTAGCCAGTCGTCAAGTACAGAATAAGTGTTCTCAAAAACTCCAGTATAAAACAATTAACCAGTTTAAGTCCCGCTATTTTTTGAGAGCCTTAGCAATGAAAAAGAAAACTACATCTCCCAAGAACCTTCGCGAAAGTGAGTCTCACCTTGCGTGTTCACGTAGTCCTTCGCCGCATTGGGCAAAATAATCCCTTCATTTCTCTGAAAGTATCGGGTATAATATTTCACGTCTCTCGTGACCGGAACAATTCTAAATATTACCACGATAAGAAAAGTTACCTATCTGTTGGTGACTAAGTGATTAGGTAAGGAGTAAGAAAAGACACCAAAATAAAGTACTGCGGAGGAATTTCTGTCAAGCTGTGAGACGACGGAGTGAAGAGTGGAGGCGATTGAGAGGGGCTGAGGGAATTGTCCTCTGTGTAAGGGACATTCATTAGTCTCCCGGCCCCTGCCTGCCCCTGCCTTCAGCAGGTTAGTAAGCAAGACGAGCATGGGGGTGAACACAGTCGAGATGTCCTTCCCCTTTTGAAGATCGTCCCTCTTTTGCTGCTGCTGTTTTTGGTTTGTCTTGGTTTGAGGCCCACTGAATGGGGGCGCCTCACTTCCGGTTGGGGGAAGGGAGACATGCTGTCATATGGGAGGGGGAACTATAACTCACTTCCTGTGGGGTTGGATGATGTTTTGGGGGTGTCCAAGCCATTTCCCGTGCTGATGAGAGGCCAGGAAAGGTGTTGGTTTGTGCCATTCTCAGAAAATGGTTGGTTTTTTGTTTTGGTTTATTTTGGGTTTTTTTCGAGACAGGGTTTTTCTGTTGTACCTCTGGCTGTCCTGGAACTGTTCAGGCTGGTCTCAAACTCAAAAGATCCGCCTGCCTCTGCCTCCCAAGTGCTGGGATTAAAGGCGAGCGCCACCACCCAGAGATAGTTCTAACAGCCTTGGGGTTGTGTTTTCAAGTCAAAAGTTCGATTATTCTCCCAAATTGTGATAATCACCTGGCCACGATAAGAATTTATGTATTTTGTCTCTACGTATAATACGGAAAATTTCTCTCCAGCAGGATTTTTTTAATATTCTCCAAAAAATTCAAAACACCTCTTTAGAATTTTCGGCAAGACTACATACTTTGTTGTGTGACTCAAAAGTTGCCCATCCTTGCACCCCGAGTCAAGTTTGTCCTTAACTGAGTCGAAGTAGTGTGGTCTCTGCCTAGATATGGAACAGGAACTCTTGACTCACTCTGTTAAGGAGGTAGTTTATTAGAGGACCAGATGGGTCACATTCAATGACTGGGCATTTTCATTTTTGCAAGGGGAGAGAGTGTCATATTGCAGTACTCAAATTTGATGTTACCTTAATAGATTTAGTTAGTATGTTACATACTTAGACCTGTTACTTTAGGGCTGAAGGATTTGCCCCATGCCTGAGAACATCATCAACCTTAGTATTGTTTTCATGTAGCTTATGTGTGGCATTTATGAAAGATACATTTTATTGTGTTTCCTCCTTTGTAATTTAATTGAATTTGTCACTGATTTGAAAATGAGGTCTATTTATGGTTTTAAAACATAGCACTAGGATGAGGAGTTTAGCTCACATATTGAGTAAGGGGAAAATGGCTCACAAAGAACAAAAGATGATTAAGACAGAATGTTTTGTCTCGTTTAATAAAGGTGTATCCGAAGTGGTAATAAACAACGATTTTGATTCCTTGACTTCTCTTGTCAACAGCACAGTATATGAGTATATGTTTGCTGGCAGAGTCAGTCTATTTGGACCTTATTTTGTGAAATTTCAACTTTTTTTTTAAACTTGTGATGTATATCAAGTGAACCTAAAATTGCACTGTCTCCCAATATTAAGGTACATGTATTTCTAACGTCATGGTTTGCACTTACAGTAGAAAAATATTTTAAACTACATGTGGAAATAAAAGTATTTTACCTTAATATGGACATTTAAAAAAATCATTCTTAGTTCGTCTAGACACAACATGACTGGCACACATATGAACTCACAGAGACTATGGCAGCATACACAGGGCCTACACAAGTCTGCACCAGAGGGGGGTCCCAGAGCTGAGAGACATGGATACATGCCCTTATCCCTAACCCAGAAGCTAATTCCAATTGATAGGTGCTTGCAAATGAAAAATTAGTTTTCTCCAAAGGAGTCTCACTAGGGAAACAAACTACTCTTAAGGGTAGGCCGTGTATCAGCAGTAGTTGAGTTCACAAAATGAACTCAGTGTATCTTTGCAGATTTGATGTTTTGTTTTGTTTTGTTTGTTTTTTACCTTACACGTCCTTACAGGCTTCCAGTTTGGGGTTTTATGGGATTCCTCTGTGTGTGTGAACATGTGTGTGTCTGCATCTATATGAATTTCTTGTGCTTTTTCTTTGGTTCTTTTTCTTGTTTGTTTTGTCCTATTCTAATATGTTCTTACTGTATTTTATTTTATTATTCCTTAAATGGCTGTTTGTTTTCTAATAAAGACGGAAAGGGGGTAGATTCAGATGGGATGAGAGGAACTGGAGAGAGGGGAAACTAAACTATATTTATGAAAAATGTATTTTCAATAAAAAAATAAATTATTCTTAGACTAGGAGTATAGCTAAGTAGTAGAGCACTTGCCTATTATATATACTATGAGCCCCTAGGTTTGTGGTTTGATCACTAGTACTGACAGGGAGGAAGGAAGGGAGGGAGGGAGAAAAGAAAATCAGCCTGGCCAGGTATGATGATTATAAAAAGAAGAAGAAAAGAAATGAAATGAAACCAACCTGGCCAGGTATGTTGGTGCACCCCTTTAATTCCAGCACTCAGGTGGCAGATCCGGGAAGATCTCAGCAAGTTCCAGGCCAACCAGAAGTACACAATGAGACCCTATCTCAAAAATAAATAAGTAAATCAGTCTGTTGGGCCAGAATGTAGCTGAGTGTTCGGGCACTTGCCTCATATGAAACGACTTCCATTTCATCCCCAACACTACCAACAACAATAATTCTGAGATGCCAGAATCAGTATTAGAAAGACAACAAAATTGCTCCTGTTAATTAAAAAAAACAAGTCAAAATATTGTCTATGGTTTTGTGGTCTTGTTTGGTTTGGTTTTTGCTTTTTGGTTTTTCAAGACAGGATTTCTCTGTTGTAACTCTGGCTGTCCTGGAACTCACTCTGGAGACCAGGTTGACCTCAAACTCACAGAGCTCCTCCTGCTTCTGCCTCCTGAGTGCTGGGATTAAAGGCATGCACCACTACTGCCCAGCTGGTCTATGGGTATTGATAGAAGATTAAGGGCATGCACACTGCACCAAGTGTGTATTAATTGACCAGAGAGAAAGTATTCACTGTCTTTTACATTAATGTAATGTAGTCACCCTGAAAAATTAACTATAGTGTTAGGATTTGAAATATGGAAGGATGGTAGAACTAAATGAGAAAGAGAGAAACTAATGTCAGAATGTTGGTTGAGGTACGGTAATGTTGCCTTTTGGGAACAGTTTTTGAAAGCAAAGGAGTTTATTAAATTGATCCTGAAGATATTACGTGGAAGACGTGCAGTGTAATAGAAATAAGACAGATTGCAGTGGGAAGACCTGTGCAGCTTGAAGAACTGTCTGTTGAGAAGAAACCAATATAGAAAGTACGTATCAGGAAGATGTTTTGTGATAAGTGACAGTTACTCATTGGTCCCATCAAAGAAGAATTATTAGATGCTTTGGTGAAAAATAAAGGAGAGCCTGTGTAGCTTGTTCCTTCCCCTTTTTAAAAAGTGTTTTTGTGGAAAGGCTTACCATCTTCTTAGGGGTTTCCCCCTTAATTCTCTTTGTTGCCTTTTTTAATGTTCCTAGTGTCAAAATTGGGAAAAGAAAAATCATGTGTAAACATACTCTTCTTTAAGTTAATAAATTTTAGATTTTCATTTCACTGTTTGCCATCTATGATACAGAAGTTATTTTTAGAGTATTCGGATTAAGTAACCATTTTCTTTTCCCTAAAGCAGTCATTGCACACACTGCTTGGAACAGTTTGAAACATTGAAACAGTAGGGTAAATTTTTCTGGAGTCCTTCTCACTGAAATTTAATCATCCAGAGAGATGCTACATAATTCAAAAGCCTCTTCATCCTTTTGTTTACCCTGTCCTGTAAAACTGACACTAATGTTTCTTAACATTTGGCTTTTCAAAACATTTGGTTTTGTTTGTTTCTTGTGAGAAGAAAAAAAAATCACTAATCTGAATTGTTTTACAAAATATACTTACTGGAAAAGTTTCAAGAAAAAAATTAAGGAGTCACTAAAGTACTTTAAATTGTTTTAGGAAGACTTTCAGCTCATTTTCCTAAATACTAATGCCCCTCACACTATGACCATACCTTTCATCATCTATCTATACATTGAAACTGGATGATTTCAGGGGTGGGGAATTCTGTACTGTACCCAGCCTTTCTCATTTCACTCAGATTATCCTCTGTCTGACATACTTCCACTTTTCCTGAGAATCCCCATCTGTCAGAATTCTGCCCTTGTGCCCTCTCTAAGTACCACCTTCAGGAAATATTTTCTGATGGCTATCCTTGCTCTCTCTACTCGCAAACCATATATTTCCTGTCTCCAGAGCAGTGGTTCTCAACCTTCCTAATGATGTGACCCTTTAATACAGTTCCTCATACAGTTGGTGACTACCAACCATAAAATTATTTTCATTTCTACTTCATAACAGTAATTTTGCTATTGTTATGATTCATAATGTAAACGTCTGATATGCAGGTGATCTCAGGCAACCCCTGCAATAGGGTTGTTGACTCCCAAAGGAGTCACAATCCACAGGTTGAGAAATGCTGCTCCAGTGTATTCTGTGTCTTTATTATTGCATTTACTTCCCAGTGCTCCTGTTGTTTATTTTTGTTGTTATTATTTTATGGAGAAAATGTCCTTCTAGAGAAGGCTGAATAGACTATGTCCTGTCATCTCTGGATTTGCTGTCATACCTGGAACAATGTCACTCATAGGCTTTAAGTTAATATTTATGGAGTTTAAGTGATACTAGGGTTGTAATGAAATTAATATGTCACTTTTACCTACTATTTATGCTCAGCATGAGGGACTATGGCCAATATAGAATAGATGCTCATGCATCTGTAGAATATGTGACTAAATCATTATGCTCCCATTTGTAAGCATTCTGTGGTGTTACTGTCATATATTAAACACCTGCTATGTGATCAAAACTCTGAGAACTGATCTTTGCAGTTGATGTAATTGGAAAAGAATAATTTGTAACTTGCATGTTAACTCACTTATCTAAGTGAGAGGTGGGAAGGTCATCATACATCATATTGAGAGAGCTGTCTCTGCTGTCCAAACACAGAAACCAAGTATATTTTTAAGTATTTTACATGCATGAAACACTTTGATCATATTTACCCCCATTAACCTTCTATTATCCCCTCTCCTGCTGATCCCCTCCTCTTTCCCATAGATAGCCTCCCTATTACTGTCATCTGTTCTTCCTTCCTAAAATCCACATATAAGAGAAAAATATATAGTACTTGCCTTTCTGAGTCTAGTTTATTTTGCTTAACATAATAATCTCCAATGGAAACAATATGATTCTGTTTTTCCTTATTGATAAGTAATATTTCATGATAGATAGATAGATAGATAGATGGGTAGGTAGGTAGGTAGGTAGGTAGATAGATAGATAGATAGATAGATAGATAGATAGATAGATAGATAGAAAAAATGAATTTACCTAGGAGTAGTATAGTTGGATCATGCGGCAGTTCTGTTTGGGGGTAGGGCGAATTTGTTTATTTGTTTATTTGTTTTCTTGTTTTTGAGCCAGGGTCTCACTATGTAGCCCTGGCTGGCCTAGGACTCTCTGTGTAGACCAAACTAGCCTCGAAATCACAGAAATCGGCCTGCCCTTTGCCTTCCAAGTGCTGGCATTAAAGACATGTCCCACCGTGTCAGGTGTCTTTTTTGTTTGGTTTTTGGTTTTTGGTTTCTTGCTGAAAAGAATGACATAGATTAAAGATTTGTACATTTTCAGCATTGCTCTGATTTTTTTTCTTTATATTTGAATAAAATCCCATTGGGTTTATATATCACATTTTTTTATATCCATTCATCTGTTGATTGGGTCCATTGCTTAGCTATTGTACATACTGAAACAATAAACATGGATGTGCAAATATTTTTAGGTACATACCCAAGAGTGATATGGCCATGTCATGTTGAAATTTTATTTTTGTTTTATTTGTTTATCCTTGTTGGGTGTGTGTGTGTGTGTTCGTGTTCCATTTGTGCATTTGTAGAGACCAGAGGTCAGTGTTAGGTGACTTCCTCTACCACTCTCTATCCCCTTTTTTTTCTGAAACCTGTATTTATTTGATTTGACAAGGTCTCTCACCATGCCTAGAGCTTGCTCACCATTTCAAGTGGTCAGCAAGGGCGTGAGATCCACCTTTTCCCTGCTCTTCCTGCAAGGCCACCACACTGGGCTTGTATGTGGATGCTAAGATGTGAGTCAGGTCCTCATGCTTGCATATGGAACACTTTATCCACTGAGCTATCTCTTTTAGCCCCTATACTTTAGTTTCATTCCCTGTTGCTGTGATAAAATACTCTGACAAAAGCAACTTATAGGAGAAAGGCTTTATCCAGTTCATACTTCCAGATTACACTCCATCATGGCAGGAAGTCACAGTGGCAAGAGCTTGAAAGAACTGATCATACCACATCCATAGTCAAAAGCAGAGAGCAGAGAGTCAAAACGCATGGATTAATGCATGCATGCAAATGTTTAGCTTTTCCCATTCTTATACAATCAAGAAACCCCTGTTCAGGGAGTGATGCAGGGAATGCCCACAGTGGGCAAGTCTGCCTCCTAGTCAAGGTAATTCCCCACAGACATATCCAAATGTAAACCTAATCTAGATAGTCTCTCATTGAGACTCCCTTTCTAGGTAATTCTGACTATGTCAAGTCAATGATTAAAACTAACCATCAAACCCCAGTTTTAGTTTTTTGAAGGCCCTCCACCACTGACTTCCCAGATGGCTGCACTAGTCTGCATGCTCACCAGCCCTGTACTTTCCTCACATCCTTGCCAATATTGGTTGCTATTTTCTTAGTGATAGCAATTCTGACTGGGTGAAGTAGAATCTCAAAAAAGATTTTTTTTTTCTTTATATGTACAAGTATTTTGCCTGCATGTGTGTCTGCACCACTTATGTGCCTGGTGCCCACAGAAGCAAGAAGAGTGTTAGATCCTCTGGAATTGGAGTTATAAGCAATTGTAAGCCATCATACAGGTGCTGGAAATTAAACCCTGGTCCTCTGGAAGAGTAGCTAGTGTTCTTAGCAGCTAAGTCATCTCTCTAGCCCCTCAAAATAGTTTTATGTTTTTCTAAAAGCCAAGGATAGTGAATACTTTTTCAAATATTTATGGGACATTTGTATTTCTTCTTTTAAGAAACATCTACTCCGTTCATTAGCTCATTTGTTGATTAGATTTTTTTTTCAGTGTTTAAATTTTGAAGTTCTTTACATATTCTAGGTATTAATCCCCTATCTGATTTATACTTCATAAAGATTTTTTTTCCCATTCTGTTGTATGTCTTTTCACTTTGATGGTTATTTTCTTTCCTATACAAAAGCTTCTTTCCCTACTTGTATTCTTTTCATTTATTTCCTTTGTTAATTGCTCCAGCTGAGACTTTGAGCATTAACTATATTGAGTAAAAAACATTAAAAGTGGCCACCCTGTCTCATTCCTTATTTTAAAGAAAATGCTTTCAGTTTTTCTTTATTTAGCTTAATGGTGGCTATACATTGAAATGATGTTTCTTCTATTCCTAGATTCCTCTCAGCTTTTATTATAAAAGGATATTGAACCTTGTCAGAGGCCTTTCCTGTGTCTATTGAGGTGTTCATGTTATTTCTGTCAAATCTACTTCTATATTAGATTTGATTTAAATATCTGGAACTAGTCTTATATCTCTGAGATTAAACAAAGTTGCTCATGATATATGATCTTCTTTTTACCCATGGATTTATTTATTTTGTTTGGGGAGAATACACATGAGAAGTCAGAGGACAATTTGTAGGAGTTGGTTCTCTCCTTCCCACTATAGTTTCCAGAATTGAACTTAGGCTATAAAGCTTTATCTGAAGGCACCCTTATCAATTGAATCTTTACCTGACCCATGTATGGTCTCTTTACTGAGTTCTTTAATTCAATTTTCAAGTGTTCTATTGAGAATTCTTGTATCTATATTCATTAGGAAAATTGGTGCATACTTTTCTTTTTAGTTATGTACTTACCTTGTTTTGGTATCAGGGCAATGGTAGCTTTATAGAATGAGTTTGACAGAGTTCCTTCCCTTCTAGTTTGTGGGTAAGTTTGAATAGTACTGATGTTGTTGATGCTACCTTACCAGTTTGGTAGAATTGGGTAGTGATCCATCCACTGTCATTACTTTTTACACTTTGATAGTTATGGACCTCTTTAAGAGCTCCTAGTTATATGGAATATAAGTTTTCAAACCATTCTTTAATGATCCTCTGGATTTCATTGGAGTCTGTTTTAGCTCCTCTTTTTTGTTTCTATCTTATTAATAAGGGTTTTCTCTTTCTTTTGGTTAGTTTATCTATAGCTGCATTATTGTTTATCTTTTCAAAGAACTAACTTCTTTTGTTTAATACTTGGAATTTTTAAATTCCTTCCTCCCTGGTTTCTTCAGTGGTCCACTGGACTTTTAAGAATGTATTTTTTTAATGTAATTGTGTTGTTTTTAAAGTTTGTACTTACTGTTGATTTTTAGTTTTATTCTATGATAAGATTCCCCAAAGTGTTTCTTTTGTATTTGTTAAGATTTGTTTTATGATCTAAATGTAGTATATTTTAGGGAAAGTTCTATGAGTGGCTGAGAAAAATGTGTATTTTATATATTATAGATGGAATATATTGTATATTATCTGTTGAGTCCATTTGATCTACACTCTAAGGTTTTTGTTTGGTTTTGTTTGTTTGTTGAGATAAAGTCTCATGCAGCCCAGGCTTACCTCAGACTCCCTATGTAGCTGAGGATGACCTTGTATCCCTGATCTTACTGCCTCTACTTTCCAATTGCTGAAATTATAGGCATGTATTCCCACACCTGGTTTACCACGTGGTGAAACTATGAACTTTCCCTTCATTCATTTTGAGTTCAGGTGATCTATTAAAGATGAGAGTTAGAAGCCAAGCAAAATGGTACCCACTGATTTTCAGCCTTAAAGAGCTGAGACACAAGAATTACTACAAATTTGAGCCCAGCCTAAGCTAGGTAGTAAGACCTTGTGTCAAACTTCAGTAGATAGGTAGGTAAGTAGATAAGTAGGTAAGTAGGTAGGTAGATGATAAATAGATAGCCCAGTAGGATACTGAAACCTGCTATTTTTGTATTAGGACCTATGTGATTTTTTTCCTCATTAATATTTGTTTTCTGAAATTGGGACTCCAGTATTTGGCACACATATATTAACAATTGTTATATCTTCTTGAATTGGCCCCTTTCTTAATATGTGATGGCCTTCTTTATCTCTTCAGACTAATTTTTATTTTAAATCTACTTTACCTGCTATCAGAATAGCTATGCTAGCTTGTTTTCATCTTCCACTTGCTTGATATATTTATTCTCATCCTTTGACTCTCTCGATCCATGGGAGTCTTTGCCAGTGAGATGTTTTTTGGAGATAGTTTATAGTTGGATTTTATACCTCACTACCTGAGCCAAGCCTCCTGCTGAATATATAACTTTCAGTTTAGTGTCTGGCTCACTGCAGTACCAGACTGTCTCCCAGAGATATCTCTTACCCTGGTGCTATGGCAGATTCAGACTGTCTGGCTTGAGCTTGTTCCTTATTCTCAGGTCCCCTGGCTAACTCAGTTTTGAACAGTAGATTCCCTCTCAAGATGGTGCCCTACCACTACCCTCTCAGTCATACAGAGTGGCAGAATGGAATCACTGTCTAACCTAAACCTGCAGCTGGCTTTGAAGCTCCTGCAGTTTGTTCTGGTGGTAGGATGGCCCATCTCTTCTCAGCAGGGCCACCTGGCTTGACTTCCCTTACTGGGGAGCCGCAGCTGGAGCTGGGCCCAGCAGTGCTTTTCTTGGCCTTTTCAGCTGTCCTTCACTCACTACCTTTGTGAAATTCTGAAAGCTTTTTCTTTGTCCCTTCAGAAGAGAGTCTGATCCTATATTGTCTCTCCTTAAACTGTTTGCAACTTCTGTTCTGCCATCTTATAAAAGGCTGAAAAAAGGGGGGGAAATGACTAGATATATTTTTAATTCTTCCAATTTCTTCAATGTTCCATTGATGATTCAAAAATTTACTGTTCAATCTTCATGTGAAACAGTAAGATAACCTATATCTTTATATAGCTTCTGGAGTTTCCTTTGCTATTGAAGATTTTAAGTTTTATCCCATTATGGTGTGGTATGATAGATTGTCTTGATATTTTATATTTGGTAAAATATGATCTACTTTGGAGAAAGTTCCATGAACTGCTGAAAGAATGTGTTCTGCAGTTGTTAGATGGACAGTTCTGTAGATGTCTGTAAGTCTATTGACCCATAGTGTGGCTTCTGTGTTCTGAAATTTCTGTATTCATTTTTTTCCTCTGAATCACCCAGTATTGAATTCGGACCTACCAGTCCCACTTTGTCCTGTAGTGTTTGTCTTATAAAATTGGATGACCACCATTCATGTATATTTAGATCTTTTGTTTGTTTGTTTAATGAGACAGGATATCTCTTTGCATACATGACTAGCCTAGAACTCACAGCTGCCTACCTGCCTCTACTCCTGAGTGCCATGATTAAAAGTGTGTGCTTTCACACCCAACTCAAGTTATAATAACTTCTTGATGAATTGTTGCCTTTATCAATATGAAATGACCTCCTCTATGTCTTCTGATTTAGACTTGGTCAGCTTTATCAAATACGAATATAGCTACACCTTTCTTCTGAATTCCATTGCTTAGAATATCATTTTCTGTCACTTTCAGTTTGTCTATCGTTACCAATGAGGAGTGTTTCTTATACACAGTGAACAGACCTTTAAAAAAAAATACATTTACCTAACCTGTGTCTTTGAATTGGAGAAATAAAAATGTTTATGTTCAAAAAATGTTTATGTTCAGAATTATGATGGAAAGACATGTACTGTTCCTATCGTCTTGTTTTTCTGACATTTGATTCTTTCCTGAGTTTTATTTGTTCATCCACCCCTTCTAGTGGGAATAATTCTTTTCTGTGCTTTCACAGTTATGTTTATTTTTCTTTTCTGTGTACAGGATATCTTAAACTGTCCTCTGCAATGCTGGTTTAGTGCTCATTAATTCTTAGGTCTTTATTTCTGCTTTGTTTCTGAATGGTAGCATTGCTGGAGAGAGCAGCAGTTGTTTTCTTTGAGGGCTTGAAATACTTCATTATGAGAGTTCTTGGCCTTTAGCATTTTATTGAGAAATCTGTTACAAATGAGGTAGTGTTTTTCTGTACGGCTTTCAGTATTCTTTCTTTTGTAATCTTGGCACCTTAACTACAACATGTGGGTATCTGAGTGCCTCCTGTGCCTGTATATACATATCTTTCTGAAAGTTGGGGATTTTTTTTTCCTGCTATTTCTTTCACTGAATAGGTTCTCCATGCCTTCAGACGTCACCTCAGCATCTTCTACATCAATAAATACAGAATTTGGTCTTTTAATCATGTCACAGAGATCTTCCTTTCACTGTTCATAATTCTTTTTGTCACCAAAATTTTCGTTATGTTTCCAAAATCACTCTTTTTTTAAATGAATTTCACACCATATCCTGTATTGATTTCTATATTTTGTTCTGTTGTTTTTCTCTATTTCCTTGGAATTTGTTGATCTTTCAAAAGTTATTCTTTGACTTCCTTATCGAACATTTCATCTATATCTGGAGGAAGATAGGCGTGACCTATATGCAGACACTCACTGATGATGCTCACTGTTGTTTGTTATCTCTTTGCTGTACGAGAGGATGGTCAGGAGCGGGTTTTCAAGTCCCTGCTGTAAATGCCCTGGCTATTGGAGGCTGGTTGTCGACTTGGCTTTTATCTTCCTAATTCTTGCAGTTAACGTATTTGCTGAAGTCTGAGTGGCAGGTGGTTGCGTGTAGAAGAGCATGTGCTTAGGTGGGCTGAGAGTAGTTCAGTGGCAGAGCATCCAAATAAGAGAGTCATCTGGGATCACTCATATTGTGTAGAATGGAGAAAACCAGTAACAGAAACAAGGACAAGTAGAGGCAAACCAGATGTAGAAATAAAGTAAAGCCAGATGCCAACTACAACATCCACAACTCTTTACAACAACAACAAAAGTGGGGCAGAAATAACTAAGATGAGAAATGTGAAGCAAAGGAACAGTTAAAATATCCAAAAAGTGAAAAGCCAGCAGGAAGAAGGTAAAAAGAGAGGGCCAGAGAGAAAGAATAAAAAGAAGTTTGCTATTAGAAGGAGAACAAAGGAAGAATGATCAAAGAGAGAAGGAAATAGCAAGAAGAAAATACATATTTGAAAAGAAACAATTTATATCCATGACCAAACAACAAATAAAAAATGTAGAGTACTGTTTGCACTAGAGAGGCAGTGCGGCAGAATGGGCGTTCGTTACCACTGCTGGCCAGGACGTTTTAGCTTATTTTGTTGGTGGAGAGTACCAGAGAGAAAGAGAGACATACACACACACACACACACACACACACACACGGAAGTTAGAGGACAACTTGTGAGAGTCAATTCTCTCCTTCTACCTTGTGGATTCTAGAGATCTAGCTTAGGTTGTCAGCCTTGGTGGGAAGAGCCCTTAGCCACTAAGCCATCTTGCTACCACTGCCCCTCCGTGTTAGATCATTTCTCTGTGTACCTTGAAACAATAATAAGGGTCCACAAAATACATTTCTAAATGTTTGGCAACAGGTTAAAATGGCAAATGGTAACTAAAAATTAGGTTGAACCGTGATAGGTTTCTGTAGGTAACCCTACACGTAAAAATTTGAGTACAAGCTATTATGTTGGGGGTTGGGAACAGATATCATAGAAACTATTCTGAAACATGTTTTTTGATGACAGTGGTCTATATTTGTATTTTTATTTAAACATGTAGATTTTCAATAAAACCAAGCCACTTCTTGCATCCCTTTAATTGAAATATCCTACTTCACAAAAATATGATACTCAACTGCTTCACCCTTGTCTTTCCCAGCCTCAAAATTCATTTCTCCTACCTCTTTCCCATCTCCACATGTTCTTAATTTTTCTACTTTATAGTTTTTATTTCTATACTTTTCTTATAGACCTTTAATTTTTATGGTTGGTGACATCACCATTACTACAACTTTGGGGGAAAGCAGTACAACTAGTGTATCAGCATTAATAAAATGTTCATACTGTTAAGCCAACAGTTTCATTTATACTTTACTATGAGAAGATAATTGCAACTAAAGAACATATATAAGGCATAAAATATTAATAGTACTGATAACTTACATTGTCTTTTTAAAAACTCTGAGAGGCTGGGAAGGTAACAGTAAAGTACATCTTTATACCTACATAAAAGCTGGGTGTGCGCTGCACACATGCAGTCAAGCTCCCAGCCTCGGAGGCAGAGGTGGATTCCTGGAATGACTGTCTAGCTAGCCAGTCTTAATTGAATGGGCAAGCTTCAGGTTGAGGGAGAGTTCGTGTCTCAGAAAATTAGGTGGAAAATAATTGAGGAAAACTGTTGTCAACCTCTGGCCTCCACATGTGTACACATTTACATGTTTACCATCCCTGTGTACACACACAAAAATAATAACAATAAATTAAAAATGTAAAAGCACTTAAATATCTAGACGTGGTTAAGTAAATGCTTATGCATCTTCTCATTTTCCCTAATTATTTCTTTTGAAACACACTAAAGGTGTTGTTATAAGACATTTTTACAAAAAGAAAAAGAAAACTATAGAGAAAAACAAAAGAGAAAAACTGTATTTCTGAAAGTTGTATTTTCTGTATTATAACATGACAGTTGCTGGGCAGTTACTGGTGTCAGGGACAGTATTAAAACAATATTACAGAAAGCATTGTAACTGAGAAGTACTGCTCTAGAGTCAAATCCTAGCTGAATGTCGCTTGTGATCTTATAAAGGAAGGATGTGGGAGTGGAGATGGCTCTGGTGCAGACACTTATCACTAAGCCTGATAACCAGGATTCGATTTTCCAGGACCCATCTGATGGAGAGAGAGAACTGACTCCCAAAAGTTGCTCTCTGACCTCTACACATGTGCATGATGCCCCCCCACAGAGAGAGAATAAATAAATTATGTAATTTGAAGTAAATTACAGAGGTAATACTATGTTTACATTAAATTAATGTGAAGTGTTTGTGCAGAGTAAGCCCTCAGTGGTTTTGTTATCAGACAGCTTACATTTAATGTTCATGCTCTCACAAGAATCTTATAGGACTGTTATTTTTCACCTTTCATAAGAGAAAAATTGAAAGTATGTTTAAATACCTTGATTAAAGAACTTGTTGGATTAGCAAAGGGTTCTGCTAGAAGCTCTGGGTCTCATGGAAGTGGTTTATTAGTTATTTTACTTTTTGTTGCAACAAAACTGACCAAAGCATCTTCAGGAGGGGACCCTGTGTTTGGGCTCACAGTCCAGGATATAGTCCATCATTTCAGGGAAGTCCTGGTGGCAGGAGTTTGGGGCTGCCCTCAGAGCGCATCCACATCAGAAGCCAAGAGAGACTGAAAAAGCAAGCCTTTTTCGTCAGTCTAGGGTCCTTCCCAATGGAATTATGTCTCTGACGTTAGGGTAGGTCTTACCAGCTCAATTAACCTAATCCAGAAATTCCTTCAGGGGCATGATAGAGATTTTTCCCATGTAGTTCTAGAGCCTGCCAACTTTCAGTATTAACCGTCATGGATGGGTGGACAAATATTGGAGTTTGGGGAAGGAACCCCAGATAGCAAGGACACAAAAAGTTGAGATCCCACAAAAAAGCCTAAGAAACCAACTTTCTGAATTTATTTTCTCCTCAAAGTATTTATTACACAGGATCCAGAACTATAAGAAAATTGATTTATGTTACTTTCAGTCTTAAATGATAATTAAATGATAATACAGAAAATATAACTTTCAGAAATACACACTAATGACATCAGTTTTTCTCTTTTGTTTTTCTCTATAGTTTTCTTTTTCTTTTTGTAAAAATGTCTTATAACAACACCTTTAGTGTGTTTCAAAAGAAATAATTAGGGAAAATGAGAAGATGCATAAGCATTTACTTAACCACTTCTAGATATTTAAGTGCTTTTACATTTTTAATTTATTGTTATTATTTTTGTGTGTGTACACAGGGATGGTAAACATGTAAATGTGTACACATGTGGAGGCCAGAGGTTAAATATAAAAGTGGAGGAAAGAGAAAATTTAGGCACTTAGAATGATAATGAAGATAAAACACCTCAAGCTACATGTAAATTAGTTACAGCTATTAGTAGGAATTGACAGCCTTAAATGTATGTATTAGAGAGGAAAAATGTCAAAAATCAGTGATTTAATTATATCATTGGGGGAAAAAATAGCAAACCAGACCCAAAGTAGTTGAAGAAAAGAAATAATAAAAAGTAAAAATAAATGAATAGAAGACATATGTGCAGCATGTTATTTTAGCAAGCCAGAAGTTGGTTCTTTAAAAAGATTCAGAAAATATATATGCCTCTAGAAGTACCAATAAGGTGAGGGGAAGGGGGCTGAAATTACCATTATTAGGAATGAAACGGAGACATATCTTTGTTTTCAGTTGTAAAGACAAGCTTCACTGTACCTCTAACCATGATCTCAGAATTATGAGCCATCGTATCTGGCTGAAAAGAAGATATTCTTTTATAGATACTATAGAGGTTTAAAGGATAAAGAGATAGGAACAACCTCATATGATTAGGTCTGAATTTTTAGGTGAAATATACAATTTGTTAAACACCTGTCACCAAAATTAGTGAATGAAAACTAGAATATCTGAATGCTGTTTTTATCTGTTAATTAAATTTGATCCATTAAAATTTTTCCTGAAGAAAATCCAGCCTAGATAATGTTATAAGTGAATTCAATGTTTAGGCCAGGCATGACAGCACATACCTTTAATCCCAGTATGTGGGAAGGCAGGGGCAGGCAGATCTCTGCAAGTTCAAGGCAAGCCAGAGCTATATAATAAGAATTTGTCTCAAAAAGCATAAATAAAAATGTTTTAAGGAGAAATGACCCAGCTTTACTCTTCTATAGAATATAAGTTGTTTTATTACATTGACAAAGCCTCTATGCCAAAACTGGGCAATGATGTTTTAAGAAAACATTTATAGGCCAGTCTGTTTATATATTACTTGGGGATATAGGTACATAAAAGACTCTCAAGACAGTTGGGCCAAAAAAAATGACTTGTAAGAATCTCACAAATAGATATAAAAGACAATCACATTTAAGCACTCCACAAAAGAAACTATTCAAAGGCTTGTAATGATCATCTTTGTATCAGATAAATGCAGATGTAAACTACAATGAGCTACCATTGTGTACCCATTATAATGACTAAAATTAAAAAGACTGGCAATAGCTCAGGGTGGTGGTGCATATCTATAATTCTACCACTGAGGAGGCTGGGTCAGGAGGATCCTTTCAAATTTAGGACCAGCCTGGTCTACAAAGTGAATTCCAGGCATTGTATAGTTATATAGAGAGACCTTGTCTCAAAGGTAGAATGGGTTAGAAAGTGCCTTCTATAACAAAATAGATGATCATCATGTGTGTACCTGAACAAAAGAACCTAGACAAAAGAAACTGTATACCGTATGAATTCAGTTCAAAACAAGCAAAGCAAATCTATAGTGCTAGGTGTCATTATGCTTACTTTTGCCAGGATAATGCATAAGGGGGGAAATTTCTGCCTTGTAATGTTCTCTTATCCTGGTGTGGCTGTAGGTGATATTGTGCTTACTCTGAAAAACCATCAGACTAAATACTTAAGATTTCAATTATTTAAATTTATTTTTTTTACTTAAGCCTCTCAGTGCTCAAGTAACTTTAAAGATCATTTTTCTATACATTCCTTTCACAGGAACAAGATAGATGGTATGTTTCTGCTCCCACTACTCTATCAACAGGCCCTGTTCTTAGATTGCTAGTAATTTCTGTGTTGTCCACCAATATAGGCATCTTGCACAGTCTCATTTACTTAATCCGAAACATGTGGGTGTCTGTTTTTGTTTTCCTCTATTGAAATTGTGTAACACCATTTATTACTCATCTACCTACTGTTCATGTCATCTGGGTCACCTTTGTAAGCTCTTCCTTACTTGCCTAACTGTTGAGTTCCGCAGACACAATCTCTTTTTCTTAATCTGCCTATCTTATCATGCCTCAAATTCATGATTTAAAGGTTTACCTGTTGTGCTTAATGATAATGCCTAAACTGCTTTATCTCAAACATTTCTTCTGAGATGCTGTGTATGACCTCTAATTTGACATTTGGTCTCAAATCATCTTAAAACGAATATATCAAATCTTAAACTCCTGGTTTGTCCTCCTACTTCTAACAGCTCAAACAACTAATTTCCCAGTTAGAAATCTTAGAATCAGAGCCGGTGAGATGACTCATCAGGCAAAGGTGTTTGCTGCTAAGCCTGACAACCTAGCTCACTCCCTAGGAATACGGTGGGAGGAGAGGATCAACTCCCACAAGTTGTCCTCTGACCTCCACATTCATGCTAACTAAGTGTTTTGTTTGTTTGTTTGTTTGTTTGTTTTATGTGTATGGGTATTTTGCCTGCATGTGTGTCTGTTCACCACTTGGGTACTTGGTGCTCATGGAGGCCAGAAGAGAGCATTGAATCCTCTGGACCTGGAGTTGCAGACAATTGTGATCTGCTGCTATGAGGGTGTCAAGTTGCCCAGGAGAGCAACCAGTGTTCTTAACTGATGGCCCATCTCTCCATCCCCAAATGTAATTTAAAATAAGAAATCTTGGGACCATTCCCGAGACTTCTCAAGCGCATGTGCACACACCCCCATCCAGACTGCTGCATAATTCTATTGCTCCTGCTTCCCAACTATCTCAGGTCCATCCTCTGCTTCATCTTCATTGTCCTTGTCCTATTCTAAGCCACTGTTATGCTATGGTAGACTATTGCAGCAGCTTCCTGGTGTTCTGTCTGTATTCATTCTTATTCATCCATTATTTACACAAAAATCAAAATCAGCCTTTAAAAGTGTAACTATCATGGGACCCTTGAGATGGCTCAGTGAGTAGAGGTGCCTGCTACCAAGCCTAACAACTTGAGTTTGATCCCCAGAACCAACATGGTGGAAGAAGAGAACCAATACAGATTGACATAGCTCCATGTGTGCATAACTTGGTTCCTGGCTATCTGTCTTTGCTATTTGCCTCTTCTGCTCATTTTTCTCCAGCCTTTCTCCAGAGTACCAAATTCCCCAAACTTCAGGTCTTTTGAGTTTTGTTGTTGTTGTTGTTGTTTTAACATCAGACCTAATAAGCTTGTTCCTCAGTGTGGAAAAATACCTACTTAAGCATTTAGATCAGATGGATCTCATCTAACTGACATCCTCTACTGTTACTCTATAGCTTTCTGTTCTCTTTCCTCAGGATTTTCACTTTTTTTTTTTTTAACTCTGGCTGTCCTGGAACTCACTCTGTAGACCAGACTGGCCTTAAACTTACAGCGATCTGCCAGCCTCTGCCTCCTGGGTGTTGGGGTTAAAGGTGTGTGCCACTACCACCCTGCAGATTTTCACAGTTTTAAAATTGTTTATTGACATATGCATTCAGTATCTCATACCTCAAGTTGAAAATTGTCATGAAGGCAGGAACTGTCTGTTACTGTTGTATTCCTGGCATCATACCCATGATCTAGTATAAATTATGTGTTAGAAAATATATGGTAAACAAGAAAATGTTCATGGCACATTAAACTGCACTTTGGGGAACATTTTATAGTTGTGTCCTGTGCCCTGGTCATAAAGAGATTATTTCCTCTGGTTCAATCCTTTTCAGACATGCTCTGTGAAAAAGGCACTGAATAATCATTGTGATGCCTGGAGACAGTTTTTGATGATCAGCCAGTCTTACCAGTGCTGAGCTAAATTGGCAGCGTGGGCAGGTTTTATTTAAGCCTCCACAAAGGAATATACACTTGCCCACATTTCTTAGATTGGAGCTCTTTAAAAGCTAAGGGCAGAGTTGAATTCTCAGTGGCAATGTTGGCTCACTGATTTGTCTTCTTTTACTCAAATGCAGTTCTTTAGAAAACACACCAGCCCCAGAAAAGACAGGAGATCTAATATGTTTGTTTGCTACTGATGTTGACAGTATTATTTACATTAAGATCATTGTAAATACACCATAAAGCTACCATTGTAAGTACATGGCATATCTTTTCATAAGAATGAAGCAGAAAATGACCACATTTCACAGTATAATGTCTTCACATATTTGTAAGATACACAGATTTTTAAAAAATAGTCCGTATTTTCTTAGATACCTTGTGTTTACATTCATTCTTTTTATCTTTGAGGTTTTTTCCTTTATCATTTTAACTCATTTTAACATACAAAGTAATGAATCTCATTGACATTTTCATGTGTTATATCATTATTATTCACATGCACACAGCCCACCTTCCCCCAACTGCTCTTCTTGCTTTGTCGGTGCCCTTTCTTTCCGCAAATAAGTTCCTCTTTCTGCTTTCATGTCACATATAGTCTGTTTTCCTTTTTTGCTCCTCTACTCTTCCTCCTCTCTCATAGTCCCCTTCTTTCATGCCCTACATATATATGTGTGTGCAGGTGTTTATAAATTTTAATCTGCATTTTTCTTACAAGCGAAAGCATGCAGTATTTCTGAGTCTGACTTACTTGCTTAATGTCCTCCAACTGATCTGCAAATGTCATGATTTCACTCTTCTTAACAGCTGAATAAAATTCTATGGTGTATCTGCATCATATTTTCCTTACCCATCCACCTGCTGGTGGACATCTAAGCTGGTTCCATATCTTAGCTGATCTGAATGGTGCAGAAATAAACATGGGTGTGCAGGTGTTTGTGTGCTGTGCTGACTTAGAGTTCTTTGGGCATATACTAAAGAATAATAGAGACAAATCGTATGGTAGTTCTATTTTCAGTTGTTTGGGGTTGGAGGTGGGCTTTGGGGAGCACCATACTGATTTTCATAGTGGCGGCACCAGATTACATTCCCACCAGCAGTACATAAGGGTTTCTTTCTCCGCAGCATTTGTTATTGTTTTCTTGATGATACCCCTAACTGGGGTGAGATAGAATCTCAAAGAAGTTTTAATTTGCAATTCCCTGATGGCTAAGGTTGTTGAACACTTTCAAATATTTAATGACCGTTTGTATTTCTTCCTTTGAGAACCGTTAGACCTAGTTGATAATTAAATTACTATTTTTAAACCTGGTTTCTGTAAAACAGAATGCTTAATTGTACATATGATAGGAAATTATAAATATAACAGTTTGAAATAGTTTTGTGGCTACTAGCATTTCTCAAAACCCTAGGGGTGGAAAGGCCAGTTTACTACCAGGGTAATTATCATTATCGTTAGTTATATTAATTTTATTTTTGTCTAAGTATTTTGCCTGCATATCTGTATGTGCAGCACCTGCTTACTTCATGCTTGGGAAGGTTAGAAGAGGGCATTGGATCCCTTGGAACTAGAGTTACAGATAGTTGTAAACCATCAAGTGGGTGCTGTGAATCAAATCTGAGTCCTTTGCAAAACAAGTGCTCTTAGTCACTGAGACATCTCTCTAAACCCTACTGCCAGCTTTAAATAAAATAAATTTCATTTCAAGAGGAAATGTTTATTTTTTAATATACATTATTCATCATATATCTTTGTGTACATTAAATAGGATATTCTTATTTATTCCTAGAGTCTAGTACTATATTTAGAAGCTTTCTGTAAAGTAAAAAAACGTGATTAATATTTCTGTGACTATGAGCAGGTTTAGTGGGGAAGGAGGTAGAATAACAAGAATAACAATTTTAAATGCCTAGAAAAAAAAACAAGTTACTTTAATATATTCATCCTACCTTTAACAAAATTATTCTTCTCTCTGAATGGAATAATTCTTAGAACTTCATGTATTTATTGATATTTTCAAATTTACAAGAGATTCATAACTATTCTCAGGTAAGTAAAATTGGAAGCTCATGAGTTTTAAATATCTGCTGCTGGGTATCATTAAATGAGTTTCTGAAATTCATAATCCTCTGGTTGCTACTGCAGGCCCTTTCTTTGGGTTTTTAAAATGTAAAATATTGACTCTGGAGTTGCAGTTATCTTTAATACTGTAGTAGTATACAAATATGATACATTTGAATTGCAGAGGGAATGGAGAACTTAAGTAGAAAGTACTTTGCCATATTTTTAAAGTCTTAAGTCAGTTGCCAATTTAAGCAATGTAATAGAGTGTTTTTGTGTCCATTTCTAAAAGGAGAAAGAAGCAGTTTTATTTTGTCAGAAATACAGTGTCAACTGCTGATCATATATTTACTGGCAAAACAAACTACTTGCATAAGTCTCATTTGTAGATTTCTTCTCCCTGGTGTTTAATTAAAATCTTTTTCTAGCAACACATGATACTGAAGATAGTGTATAGATTTATTTATTGTACAAAAAAAGAATTGGTCAATTATTTCTTTCTAGCTTTCAGCCTTTACTAATTACATATCTTCTCGTATTTGTTTTAACATCTTTGTCTAACTACACCATCATTGACAAAGAATAGATTTGTTTTATAGTCTTTCTATAACTATGTCCACATCAGTACAGTTGTTTTCTTTCTATAAAGAGTTTAATGTTTAGACAGGTATGGTGGCCCATACTTTAAATCCCAACACTTGGAAGGCAGGGGTAGGTGGATCTCTGATAGTGAATTCTAGGGCAGGTATATGTAGACAGACCCTGTCTCCAAACAAAACAAATGAAGAGGGGAGGAGCTAGAGTTTAATGTTTACTCAGATAGTAAAACTTTATTACAGTAATTTCTTACGACAGAAATTGCTATTCTGTTTTTCTAATTAATTTGGGGGTGGGGTGCTGGGTATTGAAGCTAACTCTTGACATATACTAGGCAAATGCTTTACTGCCAAACATATCCACCAGCTTTTATTTTTTAATTTTGAAATGGCATCTCACTAAGTTGTTCAAACTGGCCTTGAACTTGTGATCTTTCTGCCTCAGTTCTGAGTCGCTGAGATTATAGGCTTGTGCCACTAGACCCAGCTACAACTAGTTTTCTGTTGTAGCTTAGTGTCTGTCCTGTAGTAAAATCATACTACAAGTGACCCAAGTGATCTCTGTCTACACCTTGCCCTGGAGAGCTGACCTCTAATGACTGTTTCTACTCCAAGGTGCAAGACTAGGGAGCAACTAGCATAATTGCATCCTTGTCATGAAAATTCAGAAAATTCTAGGCTGGTGAGATGGCTCAAAGGATTAAGGCATTTATCATCAAGCCTGATGACCAAAGTTCAATCCCCAGTATCCCCATGATAGAATAAAGAACTAACTCCCACCAGTTGTTCTCTGACTTCCGCCCGTGTATACATGCCCACACAGATACGCAGCTAATCAATCAATGTAGAAACTTTTTAATAAAAATTAGAAAATGTTGGGTGGTGGTGGTGCATTCCTTTAGTCCCAGCACTCAGGAGGCAAAGGTAGGTGGATCTCTGTGAGTTTGAGGCCAGCCTGGTCTACAGAGTGAGTTCCAGGACAGAGTTACAACAGAGAAACCCTGTCTTGAAAAAACAAGAAAAAAAAAATTTAGAAAATGCCTAGCCAGTTGGCAAAACATTGGCAAAAATGGTTATTTTATATATCAAGGATAATGTACTACTTGTTAATAATTGACTATCATCCAAGAGGATACTTAACTTCAAAGATTTGAAATTCAGGGTGGCCCAGCGTTGTGGCACATGTCTTTAATCCCAGCACTCAGGAGGCAGAGGCAGGCAGAGCTCTGTAAGTTTCAGGACAGTCTGGTCTATATAGTGAGTTCCAGGACAGTCAGAGCTATTTAGAGAGATGCCACCACCCCAGAAAAAAAAAAAATTAAATTCAGATGGGTAGATGTCTCAGTTCTAAAGTGCTTGCTGTACAAGTTTGAGGACCTGAGCTTGGGTCTCCAACACTCACATAACCAGGCACAGTAGCATACACCGTGACTGAGCACTGGAGAACAGATAAGTGGCTCCCTAGAACTCACTGGCCTCAGTGGCTGGCCAGCCTAGCCAAGGCAGTAAGCCCTAGGCTCAGTGAGAGGCCCTGTCTCAAAAAATAAGATAGACAGGTGATTGAGGAAGGCATCTCTGTTGACTCTGGCCTATACATAACTGAGCACATACCTTTGCAACATGTACATGTACCATACACATACACACACAAAAATTACATGAAATTCAAAACATTTTTCAAATCGAGTAAGTCTATATGTGAGGCAACTGTTCATCAAGCTGTGCATTTAGTACAGTGATTGAGACTGTTTTCCTCTGCTGTACTTAAACTGTTTATTAATTTGATTTTGATTTTGTTTTTTCAAACTCAGCTCCTATAGAGAAAGAAATGGAAGGCTTGTGTCCCAGCTGTATATGAACTCTTAGCTTCCCAATTGTTGCCTGGTACTTTATATTTCTAGTAAAGGTAAATCACAGCTGCTGCTCTAACGTTACTCAGCTGTGACCTGGCACTGTCTTGTTATGTACTGTTCTCTTTGTCTTTGAAGCAGAGCACATGTCCCAAAACTTAAACCCACTTAAGCTCAGCAGTGCTGAAATGTTGTGGAAGTTAGGGAAGATTGAAACCTAACTGGCACCGTGGGATCTCAGTCAGTTTCACAGCTTCCTGACCTTACTTGGTAATGCACGTGTGATAGTTCTGAGTGGCATTTGCTCTCCAGGGGTTTTAGAGCTGATTGCAACTGAAATGTATTACAGGAAAGAAGATAGATGTCATAATTAAGAGGGCTGTAAGGGAGATGAGAAATAACTTCTGTGTGATAACCTGGCAATTTGAAGGCCTGAAACATATTTAAATATGATGCTATGGAAAGTAATGTTCTTGGTTTGAAAATTTAGAGTAAATCTCCATCTTAAGTGGTAATATACATTGGGCCTTAAACCTTACAATACTTAGCATATCTCTTTTTAATAATCAAGTTATTTTTCTGGACATAATACATTTGATATATCTTATCCTTCAGTTAAAGAGAGGGGTGGGTATCAGGGTTGCAGGCTTTTTAAGAGTGTATTAAAATTACATTTTGTGTGTATGTGTATGTGAGTACACATATACACTCTCTCTCACACACACACACACACACTCACACACGTGCAAAAGCATTCAACGATATGCAGGTAAGGATCAGAGAACAACTTTTAGGAGTCACTTCTCTCCTTCCACCATGTGTGTCCCAAGGATGAATCTCTGATTATCAAACTTGGTGGTGGGTGCCTTCACCCGCTGAACCACCTCACCTGTCGGGGGTTGCAGTTTGTTTTTATCCTTTTTTCTTTATTATATTTTTTATTATTTTAAACAATTTTTAAATTTAAATATATTTTAATCACATTCCTTCCCACCCCCAAGTCCTTCCAGATCCTCTCCCTATCCCTACACACCCAACTTTAAGTTCTTTCTCAAAAAACAAAAGTCCAGATACAACAACAAAACCCCAAAAGCAAGCAAACAAAACAAAACAACACCCAAAAAGAAAAATAAAAAAATAAAATGAACACCAAACTGTAACCAAATAAAGCACACACACACAAAAAAAACCTGTGGAGTCCATTATATATTGATCAGCTACTTCTAAACATGAGGCTTGTCCTGGAGTGATTGATATACCTAATGTCACTCCATTAGAGAGAACTGATTTTCCCTTTCCCAGTGGGTATAAATGACAGTTCAGTTGTTAACATTTACCCTGGTGGCTAGATTTTCATTTGTTTGTTTGTTTTTTAAAAATATAACAAAATAAAATATAATAAGATAAAACAAAAACTATCACATGTAAGTTGGGTAAAACAAACCAACAGAAAAAAAAAGAGCCCAAGAGAAGGCACTGGAATCAGAGGCCTACTCATTCACACACTCAGGAATCCCATAAAAACACTAAATTAGATGCCATGATATATGTGCAAAGGACCTGGTAGAGACCTGTTCAGGTCCTGTGCATACTGTTTCAATCTCTGAGCTTTGTTTATGTTGATGTAGAGGGCCTTGTTTTCTTGGTATCCTCCATCCCCACTGGCTCTTACACTCTTTCCCCCTCCTCTTCTATGAGGTTCTCTGAACTCTGAGGGGATTTGATGGAGACATCCCATTTAAGGTTGAGTGTGCCAAGGTCTCTCACTCTGTGCATAAAGTCTGGCTGCGGGTTTCTATATCTGTTCCCATCTGCTGCAGGAGAAAGTTTCTCTAGTGATGGCTGAGCACGGCACTTATCTTTGAACATAGCAGAATATTATTAGGAGTCATTTTATCACTACATCTTCTTTCTGTTTTTAAATCAGTATTATTTGGTTTTACCCTAGATCCCTGAGCTATCTAGTCTTGGGTTCTTGGTTACCCAAGTAGTATATATGGGTTCTATCTTGTGGAGTGAACCTTAAGTCAAATTGGTGATTGGTTGGTTATTCCCACAAGCTTTGCCACCTTGCAGGTAGTACACCATTGTAGATAAAGGATTTATGGCTGGCTTATTGTTAATGTTTCTCTTTTGATAGGTATATTCCTGTATCAAAGACTCTGGAATGTATAGGTGAAGGCTCTATATAGACACCAGCTTGACATCTTCATGTTCAGTGAGTTATGTAGGTGTTGTCTTCAACAATGGGGCTTTGATGTTAGTTTGTGGAGAACAACCTAAAGTCTTAGTAACAACCTGGGTTGTTTGGGAATTCCTGTAGGGTCCCTTTGGCCAACAGCTCAATTAGAAGTAACCCAAACTCGGTACTCGGAAGTTTCATTTGATGACAAGAGGTGGCCACTGGGACTCTGTCTCCTTCATTATTTGGTGATTTAATTTAGATTGCCTTCATACATGTGTGTGTGTGTGTGTGTATAATATATATGATGTTTTTACTGTATTAGGTTTCTATACTACCCCTCAAATGTCTCTTAATTTTAGCTGTCCCTCCCACAACCCCCTGCTCTTCCCCCTACCCACTTGATCCTTCCATCCCAGTTCCCACCCCAAATCCATCCATAACTATTTTATTTCCCTTTTCTAATGAAAGCTATCTATTCTCTCTAGGCCCTTACTCTACACCTACCTTCTGTAGTTCTATGGATTGTAACTTGGTTATCATTGACTTAACAGCTGATATCCACATATAAGCAAATATATACCGTATTTATCTTTCTGGGTCTGGGATACCTCACTCAGGATGATTTTTTTTCTAGACCCATCAATTTTCATGCAAATTTTATCTTGTCTTTTTTTTTTTTTTTTTTTAATGGCTGAGTTAAATTTTCTTTATCCATTCTTCTGTTGAGGGACATCTAGGCCATTTTCAATTTCTGGCTATTTTGGAAAGCACAGCAATGAACACGGCTGGGTAAGTGTCTCTGTGGTAGGATGAAGCTTCCTTTGGGTATATGCCCAAGAATGATATAACTGGACCTTGCCACACTGGTTTCCATAATGGCTGTGCAAGTTTGTACTCCCACCAGCAGTGTATGAGTATTCCTCTTACTCCACATTCTCACCAGCATGAGCTGTCACCTGATTTGTTGATCTTAGCGATTCTGACAGGTGTAAGATGAAATCTCAGAATAATTTTGATTGGCATTTTCCTGATGGCTAAGGATGTTGAATATTTCTTTAAGTGTTTCTCAGCCATTTGAGTTTCCTCTGTTGAGAATTCTGTGTTTAGATCTGTGTTCCATTTTTAACTTGATTATTTGTTTTCTTGATATCTAGTTTCTTGAGTTCTTTATATATTTTGCATATTAGTCCTACATTGAATATGTGGTTGGTGAAAATCTTTTCCCACTGAGTAGGCTGCTGCTTTGTCTTTATGATGATGTCCTTTGCCATGCAGAAGCTTCTCATGAGGTTTCATGAGGTCTCATTTGTTAATTGTTTGTGCTAATGATGTTCTGTTCAGTTAACATGTGTTTTTTTGTGTTCCCATATGAAGATGAACATTGTCCTTTCAAGATCTGTGAAGAATTATGTTGGAATTTTGATGGGGTTGCATTGAATTGGTAGATTGCTTTTAGTAGGATGGCTGTTTTTAACTATATATTGGCAAGCCAGCCAGATCTTACTTCTCAAAGTAAGATTTGTGAGATCTTTCACTCAAGAACAGATACAGGATACCAAAGATATGAATGCAGCAAAAGATTTTGTTGTTACTATATTGCTTTAATTTTTTATGTTATATTTCATTTCAACATGCCAAGATTCCTTTACTTTTTTTTTTTAATTATTTTTCTTGCCCAGTGGTAGTGGCATATGCCTTTAATCCCAGCACTTGGGAGGCAGATGCAGGCGGATCTCTGTGAGTTTAAGGCTAGCCTGGTCTACAGAGTGAGTTCCAGGACAGCCAGAGTTACAACAGAGAAACCCTGTCTTGAAAAAAAAAAGCGTTTTTTTTCCTTGGTCCCAAAACTAATTTAAAGATGGTCATTTTATTATGGTACCAAATCTGATTGGTTATTCAAATGATAAAATAATACTTTAAAGCATTCATGGTTTAAACATCTTTAAAAGCATAACATTTGTGCTTTTAAACACAGAAATCTCAAAAGAAAAAGTAAAAATCTCATATAGAAAGCTGGATCATAGTCACAACTACTCAGGAAGCAGAGGCAGGGAGATAGCAAGTTCAGGACCAGCCCAGGTGGCTGCAGAGTGAGTACAAGGCCAGGAAGCTCAGTGCCTGAGCACTCAATGAGACCGTTTCTCAAAATAAAATATGCAAAAAACCAAAAGGGCTGGGAATGAATGTAGCTCAGATATAGAACATTTGCCTAGCACATAAGAGACCATAGGTTCAATCCCCAGTATTTCCAAAAAAAAAATTACACAAAGGCATTGGATAGACTCTGGAATGCTGGGATGATTTTAAACAAAGGATGGCATTCATAATTACATTTGTCCTTGATCACTGAATGCTCTTGGGAAAGAGATTAGAGACAAGGTAGACAGACAAAAGGCTACTAGAGTAATCAGGAAAAGGAAAGGCTTTAAATGTGACAGTAAGGAGAACCTAGGAGAGGCCACTCATCTGGGCTCAGTGAGGGCTTGGTTACAATGGAAAGGTGAGGCCGAGTTGAAAAGGACTTTTTTGTGGGTTTTACCCTGAGTAGAAGAAAGTACCCTCCAGAGACATAGGCAGTGCGTAACAGAAAGAATATGGATTCCATTTCTTGTGTGTTCTTTGTGAGTTTCTGTAATATATCAAAAGAATATAATCCATTTCAGATACAGACTCAGAATTTAAGAGATTGGATGTACATCTTTAATGCCAGCACTTGAACTCTCTTGAGTTTAAGGACAGCAGGGTTACACGGAGAAACACTGTGTGGAAAAAAACAAAGAGAGGAGAGTTGGACATCAGCAATATGAGTTGCTGTTGAAACAATAGAACAAAGAGAAGTCACTAGGAGAACATGCTGAGAGAGGTCGGCCAAGGCCAAAAGACTACATGGAGATGGGAGGGAATAAGAACGTATGTAAGAAGTTAAAGGGAAATGTAAGTATACATCCAGTTATACAAGAAGTAGTAGAAAATGAATTTGAAGAGCCATTTACAACATCAAGTGCCATTTAGAAACTAAAAATTAAAGTATAAAAATTAACTGGTCATTGGACTGGTAAGATGGCTCAGTTGGTACAGTACTTGCCTTACAAGCATGAAGACCTGAGTTTAATTTTCAGAATTCACACAGTTACAAAAGTTGTAGGAGGATGTAGTGGTGTAATCCTAGCTCTGGGGATCAAAGACAAGGGATTCCTGGGGCTCACTGGGTAGCCAACCTAACTTAATTTTAACCTCCAAACCATCATTCCAGCCCCCAAAATAAATATTTTTTTAAATGGTGAACATCACCTAAGGAACTATGCACACCCAAGTTTGTTATCTGGCCTCCACAGACACAGGCAGATACATGTACACACACACAGGTGTTCATTGAAAGAAATACTTTATATGATACTAGTACCTAAGAATATTTAGTAAAGTTAGAAATAGGAACCTGGTTACTGTAAGTTTCAAATTGAATAGAAGCTAAGCCTAGAGTAATCTATAAAGTAAGTAAGTGAAAGGGTAGTGGTTAGAAGAAAGACAGAAATTAATGAAAGATTGTCTTATGAGCTTTTTATTTTGTTCTTATGTAGAACTAGAGTATTTACATCTGAAAGAAAAATAATAGTCATAATCCTTATTGCCAGAGAGGTTAAAATGACAGCATGAGAACCAAGGTCCTTGAAGAAGCTAGAAGGTTACTCCATGCTTGGTGCCTTCTATAGAGAAGACAGATTCATGAGGAATCACAGCACAGAATGATAAGATTTCTGATACTAGAGTTTACATGCCAAATGTTAGATGAATAAAAGAGCCAGTAGCTCAAGGAATCAAGTCTGGGTGTCAGCTGGTAGACTCAGTAGCATATGTTCCCATGTTTAGCTTTCTTTTTTAAATCAGTGTATCATTGAGCTACATGCAGTATAGGCCTTCAGTTTAGTGCTGTCGGTGACACCATTTGTATGTACTTTCCTTGACTAGTCTGAAATGTAACCTTCATTGTCTTCAGGCATGTTCTCTAGTCTGTATTTGTATGCTGACTCCATAGAACCATCAGTTTTGAGGCACCTTTTCTCTTGATGTAACAATTCAGACACTTTTCTCTCATATTACAGTAAAGCACAGCCAAAAACAAATATTCCTTCTCTGTTCAAATGCTGCCTCAAAACTCCCCAGAGTCATGAAATGAATGCATTTTACATTTGGAGTCAAGACTTTGTATAATTCATGTTGCCAATAACCTTGAATTAATTCTGTCTCAATTATTGTTTCAGTCTATGAAATAAAAAACGGAGCATTGGGCCTGAGGATGTAGCTCAGTTGGTAGAGTGCTTGCTAGCATGCACAAGCCTTGGGGTTGCTCTCCAGCACAGTATAAATTGAAGATGAGCATGGTGGTGACACATACCTGGTACCTCAGCACTGGGAACATGGAAGCAGGAGAACAAGAAGTTCAAGGTCATCCTTAGTTGTATAGTGAGTTTCAGGCCAGCTTGTGTTACATGAGACCCTGCTTTAAAACAAACAAACAAAAAAAAAAAAAACCCCATCTCATTCTTTTTTTACCTTAACATATACCTCCTAAACTTTAATTTCGTAAAGACTTTTGAATTCCTTAAAATATACAATTCTGTTAAATCTTCAGTTGTCTCTTTGAGGTCAAGTTAAATGCTTTTGTGTTTGCTCATGAAGTCCATTACAATTCATTGCTTTAAGCATAATCACTTTTCCATTCATTTTTATTCAAAATGTCTAGGTCAAAATAATTGCCACCAACTTATCAACTTATCTTTTGTGTAAAAAATGTCATTCCTATTCTCCCAGTCTAAACATGTAATGAATGAGCTTGTCTAAACCCAGTAAGCCATGCCTTGGGGACTCATCTAGTGTGTTTAATAGTGGGGCCCTCCTTCCTGCTCTTATGAACACAGCTAAGTGAGGTGTAGAGAGAAGGGTGAATGAATGAAAGATAGAATAATAAAAGTACAAGACGCTAGAATTTTTAGAGTTAGAAGGAATCTCAGCAATCATCAGGAAAGTCTTGGGACATTGAAAATTCTATTTAGAATAGGGAACACACAAAATCTGTATCCCCCCCCACACACCAGAATGAGAACCCAGAGACAGAAGCATCTTAGGGACAGGTTTGGGGTTCATTACAAAAGAACAAACTGACTGATAGAGCTATTCAGAAGTTGGGATAGACAGTGAATGGACTCAGGTTAACTGACTTTGGAGGTTGGGATGGGCTTGGTTTGTGAATCTTGGAGTCCTAAACTGCTTATCTGAATCAGTGCTTCTCTGATATCTTCTAACTTTTTTGTGCAAAAATCTACAAACTAATTGTGTAAGGTCAATGAGTTTGTTTACAAATAAAGAGATGGGTAGATACTCACCTGCAAATATTTCAGCTCCCCAGGGCACTCCTCTAATCATTAAGCAGCCCCTGTACCTGAAACAACTGCTATCCTGATTTCTCTTACCATAAACTTAATTGCTCTTGAAAGTCATGCACGTAAATATTTACTCTCCTGACCCTTTTGGATTTTTGTAGCTCAAGCTAACCTAAAATTTGCTCTGTAGCTCAGACCATATTCAAACTCGCAATCCTCCAGTCTCAAGCTTCCCAAGTGCTAGCTTGTTTTCTTTTGTTCTTCGTTAAGCTTTTGAGATTCATCCATATTGCATGTGATAGCAGTTTAATCTTTGTGACATTCTTGTTTTCGTTGTAAGAATATAATGTATCCCTGATGATGTCGCTGAGGTCATTAGTATAAAGCTACCATAACCACTCTCATATTTTGTTTTGTTTTTTCAGACAGGCTCACTCTGTGTAGCCTGGAACTTGCTGTGTAGAACCAGGTTAGTCTCAAACTTGTAGAGGTCTGCCAGCCTCTGCCTCCTGAGTGTTGGGTCTAAAGGTATGTGTCACCATACCTGGCATTCTCATACATTTTTGGGGGGGTGGTTAGGCATATGCATTCATTTCTCTAAGATATATATATTTCTCTAGGATATCGGAATGGAGTTGGTAGTTTTCCTGGTTAGTTTTAACTGTTAACTTGACACAACCTAGAATCACCTGGAAAGCTAGTCTTTTTTTTTTTGTTTTAAACATGATTCTCTATGTATAGCCCTGGCTGTCCTGGAACTCACAGAGATTCACCTGCCTTTGCCTCCTCAGTGGTGGGATAAAATGCATATGCCTCCATACATGTGCACTGGCAGGGAAGAGAGTCTTAATGGGAATTATCTACGTCAGGTTGGCCTTTGGGCATGTCTGTGGGGAGTTCTCTTAATTGAGGCAGGAAGACCCTCTATGACTGGGCAGCACCGTTTAATGGGCTAGTCCTTGAACTGTGTAAGAGTTACGAACACTAACTGAGCATAGGAAGCACGTAAGGGTCCCTGTGCTTATTCTCTCTCTCTTAACTATGTATATTATGCTTTGGATTCCTGCCTTGACTTCACCCCATGGTGGTAGACTGTGACCTGGAATTGTGGGCCAAATGAACCCTTCCTCCCCTATGTTACTTTCAGTTAGCGTATTTTATTAAAGCCACCAAAATTGTGGGGCGTGGAGGACTCCCTGGGTAAATGAAGTCCTGAGTGAATGTATGTCGTTGAGATGGACATAGCCATGTCAAAGACCATAGCCTCATACCCATGGGAAAATGGCAAAGCCAGCCACGCCTCCCAGGCTAGAGCTCAAAGGGATAGCAAAGCCTTCCTTTGGTCCATGCACTGATATGGGCTGAAAATGTCCACCATAGCTTTCATCCCTACTCCCACCCCCTATTTATAGCCTGAAGACTTGCCTATAGACAAGATTAGCTCCTGCCAAGTTTAGCTAAACCTGTCTCCTTGGTCATCTATATACCATAAACCCTGCCTCCTTGATTCAGCTGTGTGCGATAAATCCACCTCCATGTTCAGTTGTATATAATAAACTTGCTGTGCTTCTGGGTGCTGATGCTTCTCCATCAGCGAGCCCAATCCACCTTGATTCAAGTTTTTCTTTTTGTGTTGTATCTGTCCTTTCTTCATTCCCTCGTCTTTTCCAGTCAGGTCAAGTACCTGGAGCCATGCAAGGATTCAGCAATAAATGAAATCAAAACATTAGTTCATAGGAAAGATATGTTTTAGAAGATGCTGCTAAATGATTTTCCAAGGGGATTGTGCCTATTTAAATTCAGAGTGATGTGAACGTCAGTATGAAAGTTCCTCAGAACACTACTGTATGATCCAGCTTTCCCACTACTGGGTATACCTGAAGGAACCTAAGTCAGCATACCATAGAGATGTCTACAGGCTCATGCTTATTGTGGCTCTATTCACAATAGCAAAGATCTAGAGTCAGCCTAGATGACCATCAATAGATGAATGAATAAGGAAAATGTGATACACACAAAGTGAAATTTTACTTCACCATTAAGAATGAATTGTGTCATTTACAGGAAAATAAACAGAACTGGAGATCATGATGTAAAGCAATGCAAGCCAAACTGAGAAAGATGTCACATTTTCTCTCAATACAGAATTTATATTTAAAAAGAAAACAATATATAAGATATGAAAATCGAAGAGGACTAATTAGCAAAGGAAGGGGAAACTAATATCACATGATGTCTTTCATATGGGACCTAACTTTAAGAATAGACATAAAAGACATGAACACGGAGCGGGACTATTTGTGGGCCGAAGAGAGTAATGGAGAAATAAGTACAAGCAACGTGCACGGGTAGATATGTTTGATCATATAATGAAGCTCATTACTTTGTATACTAATTTTTAAAATCAATTTAAAATGTTTCCTGTTGAGAAGGGAATTTCTCCTGTCTTTGCCCAACACTGTAGTGTCATTCTGCTTTATTTTAGCTATTTTGAATATGTGGTACTGTCTTTTTCTATTTACTGATCATTTGCATGGTCTCTTTTATTAAAGCTTATCTTATTTATAGACCTTATTTTGTGTCTTTTGATTTGTAGGCATTCTCTGTATTCTGAATATGAATCTTTACTGAATATGTTTATTACAAACAAAACTTCAATCTGTATCCTATCTAGCTCTTCTTTGTATGGAGTTTTGAGGAATAGATATTTTTAACTTTAGCAAAAGCCTGTCTGTTATTTTCCTTTTTTGTGGCTTGTACCTTCTATCTTTTGAAAGGAATTTTTACCTCTCCCAAGGTTACAAAGACATCGGGACAGTGAACTAGTCTTAACTAATTAGATGATGTGGAATTTCAGTAGTTCATATACCCAAAAGATGGTAATGCACAGAATTGTACTATTTTCTCCTATAACTTTTTACGTTTTGGGCATTAGCTATGAACAGGTGGATAATAGCACTAAATCAAAAGTGTATTAGCTGTGAAGATATCATTAGTATGGGCTAGGTTATTACTAATCATAATAAACAACCACAAAATTTCAGACACTTCCCCTCCTCTCTTTGCTCTTAGTCCAGAGTCAACAGGGAGCTGTGCTGTTTTGATCATGTAAGCCACCATGAAATACACTTTCATGATCATTGTATATTAGGAGGGTGGCAGCATGGCAAATCACTTAAGGACTTAAAGAGTTTCTGCCCACAGGCATCATATGTCATTCACATTCATCCACTATATGAGTTTCATGGGCCTTTCCATATCTCAGACGCAGTGAGGAAATGCAGCCCTACTATGTTCCTGGAAGGAGAACTAAACATGTGAACAGCTGCGACTCTCACAGTAAACATGGATAAGTTGTTTACCTCTCTGAGGCTCAGTTTGTTCATTACAAAATAGGAGCTGAAATACTTCCTAAACTGCTGTGGAACTTGGTACTTTGAATAAATTTTGGGGGCTAGAGGGTTGGCTCAATAATTAAAAGCAGAGGACCTGGGTTTGTGGTTGAAATTTTAATATTTTTTTAAAATTATTTTAGCTTTAATCATGTGTGTATCTGTGTGAGTGTATGTCACAGTAGGGGTTCCCTGCAGAGGTCAGAGGGGTCAAATATCCTGCAGATGGAGCCAAACTCAGTCCTCTGGAAGAGCAGTGCTCTGTTGTATCAAATCCAGAGTCAACAGGGACACCCACTCGTGTCCCCACCCTCGACTTTCCTTGTCTGGTGAAGCAGCCATAGCTGGTCTCAAGGGGGAACTGTCTGGGTGGAATGGGTCTTACTGCACATCTGTCCTGTCTTTGCTTGGAGCTGGTGAGCTGATGAGCACAGGAACTGGGGAACAACCGTCAGTGGGGCATTCTCTTTATTGCAGGAGTCGTGGTGTATTTATAGGGTGCAGGCAGGGGAGGGTCATTGGTATCCAGGGATGGGATCCGTTGGTTAAGGCAAGGATACTGGAGTAGCCTCATCTGCATGTAGAGCTCAAGTCTAAGCGTCAAGGTCCTGCAAGGGCACCTTGTCAGTAAATGGGCATTCCTAGGCTTCCAGCTACAGTGCAGGTAAGTACCAATCAAGCCACATTCCTTTGCTAATGACCTTCTGTGAAGCGGGCAGTATTTAATATTTAGCTGAGTTCTGGCCAGAGCTAAAAGTGGGGAGCAACTGAACTCCTACCGCTCTCAGGATGAGAAAATCCGAGATTTAAGGCCTGCTTCGACTCACTCTTAGCGCTAGGACAGCCCCACAGTAGTCTTAACTGGTAGGTCATCTTTCTAACCCTATATTGAATCTTTAATATATTCCTCTTGTTTGTAAAATGGCTTCTAGTTCATGTCAGTAAATTGGTTGAACTATTTTACAGTGTTCTATATGTACTGACATCTAAACAAATTTAGAATTTATTTAATCCTTCATTAACAGATAAGAAACTTGGTCTAGACTGGTTTATTGATCCCACAAGCTACAACTACTTAGCCTTAACTAAATCAGATTTCCTGACTCAGTTCAGAATTCTTGCTACTGCCTCGAGCTGTCTCCCTCTATAGTGGATGTTACACATGATTGTTTACTAAAAATTCAAGATGCTTCTTTTTTCCCCAAATTTTTAATGAGTTTGTTATTGAAAGCAGTTAGGCATCTTCTATCAATGTTCACATTGCTTCATCTTGATTGTAGTTTACCAGTTTTCTCTTTCAAATATTCTAATGTTATTAAGCATAAAAGCCAAATTAGATAGCTGGGAAGCCTTTGTGGCAAAAATAAATGACTCCAGAAAGATATGACTATGTAAAATCATTGTAATAATGAAAGAATACCAAAATCTTTTTCATAAGGCAATTTGGAATCAAATTTCTGAAGGCAGTGAGATGAAAATGAATCTAGAAATGAGTCAAATATATTTAAGATTTACCATAAGATATAGTAGTAGCAGGAAGGAAAATAACTTATTTATAAAAAGCATATATTACATTTTAGTGGCCAGGCCTGGTGATACACACCTTTAATCTCAGCACTCAGGAGGCAGAGGCAGGCAAATTTCTGAGTTCGGGACCAGCCTGGTCTGACTATAAGTGAGTTCCAGGACAGCTACACAGAGAAACCCTGTCTTGAAAAACAAACAAACAAAAAAAAAGCTTATTACATTCTAAAAATTTTTTAAATTTTATTTTATTTTATATGTATGAGTGGTTTGCTTGCATCTATGTATGTGTACCATGTGTGTGCCTGGGCCTATGGAAACTAGGAAAGGGTGTTGGATCCTCCTAAATCAGAGTTACAGATGGTTATCAGCCAGGATATGTATGCTAGAATCAAACCCAGGTCTTCTGCAAGAACAACAGATGCTCTAAACCAGAGCCATCTCTCTAGCTCCATTATTGCCTTTTCTGCCACTGAAATATGAAAGTATATTTATCAAATCAGCTGTATTAGAATTTTCAAAATTAAAGTTTTTAATGAAATGTGAAAACTTCTTGCCATGGTCTGTTTTCCACAATTAAATGGGGTTTTGTAATAATTTCAGTATATTTTCATGTAATTTTATTGGCAGACATAATAGCTTATAAATTGAGTTATAACAAGAGAAATTCCTTGTTCTGTCATTAGATAATGAAGAAGGAATAAAAAAGATCGCAATATTCCCCCTCCCTCTTCAAAATTTGTTAGTTTTCCACCAGGAAGGTGAACTTCACCTGTTTCTTGACATTAACTTCTATAAAACTGAGTGCAAACTTTTTAATATAAATGTAAAACTTAACTGTTTTTTTTTTTTTTTGAGTGCAGAACTTTTATAAACTGAGCTCATACTTTCCCTTCTGGACACACCTACTTTTCTCTGCCTTGTAGGCCTAGTTCTAGAGAGGATGATAGACAAACTAGAAATATATCATTAAGACTTCTTTGGCAATAACCTAGAAACTCCAACATAGATGTCTTTTTCTGGAAGCAGGCATTCAGAGTTTCTGAATAAAGGGACTTTTAGGGGCCATAGAGATGGCTCAGCATATAAGAGCGCATGGCCCTCAAGCCTCACAACTTGAGTTCAGTCCCAGAACCCACAAGTAGGTGGAGAGAACCAGTTCCACAGAATTGCCCTCTGACCTCCACAATGTACCATGGCATGTGTATGTTTGCGTATAGGTGTGTTCATGTAGTGTATGTGCATGTTATGTGTGGATGCCTTTGAGGGCCAGAAGAGGGCATCGGAGTTCCTGGAGCTGGAGTTAAAGGTAGCTGTGAGCCTCCTGGCGTAGGAGATGGGAACAAAACTCAGGTCTTCTGGGAAAGCAGCTGGTGCTTTTAGTTTCTGAGTCATCTTCCTGCACAATAAATAAAATTTAAAAGGAGGAATTTTAGTTGTATGTATATTCTTGTAATGTGGTTTGGTTTGATTTGATGAAGCAAGGACTTGATATGTAGCTTGGGGTGACCTGAAAGTATATGTAGCTTGGAGTAACCTGAAACTAAATCTTCCTGCCTCTACTTCCTATGTGTGTTCATATTTTTTAAATGTATTTTGATGTGAGTATGAAGTTAAAATTTACTTAAAAAGAAAAAAAAACTAATTTTTAGCTGGGGATTTAGCTCAGTTAGTAGAATGTTTGCCTAGCATGCATGAAACCCTGGCTCTGAACCCCAACACTATATAAACTACTCATGGTGTATACACTTGTAATGTGAAATATTAATGCACATTAATCAACTTCAGGTATATCATAATTTTCAAAATATTACAAGCAAATGCCAAATTCATTGTCGTGGCCTGGTTTTCCATAATTAGCTGATTTTTTTTTAACCTCTAAACTTTGAATTTTGGTATTTTCCAAGGCTACAGTATCCTCGATCTCCATTTCTCCCTGGCAGTGTTGGGCATCCATGTGAGGAAACTAGTAGTGGTTACACCACCTGTGGGGTGGCACGGGAGTGGGGAGAGTACAGTGATACGAAGCCATCGTGTTCACTAGTCAATGTACTGGCTGCATTTTTTTCTTTTAGAAAACATTGTTTTTTCCTTTTTTTTCATCGTTTGGGAATTTCATATGTATATGTTGATCAAATACACACACATGGTTTTGTTGTTATTTTTACAGGATAATTTCAATATATTTTCACTAGGAAGGTCTTCGAAGGCAAGAGGCTCAGAAGTTCAAGATCATACTGACTACATAGTTGAAGACTAGACTGAAGCATTACATGTGACCCTACCTCAATAAAAATAAATTAAATCAATAAATCAGCAAAAATAAATAAATAAACAACAAATAGGTGGGATCTCCAATTGTGGTGGTCCTCTCACCTTTCAGTTTGTTAAGGTTCCGTCCTGTAGCCCAGGTTGGCCTTGTGCTCACAGCAATCATTCTGCTTTTGCCTCCTGTATGATAGGATTATAGACATCAGCCAACATACCTGACTTTCCACTTTCACTAAAATAACATAACAGCGTTTCTGAAAACTGGAACATTAAAGACTGAAAATTTATTATTCATAATTCTTCCACCTTCTAATTTATCTTGTTTGGAACATTTTGGTGTTCCAATCTTTTTTCTTATGTATCCTTATACTTCCTCACAAATATTTCATTGACGGCTCTAGCAGTTAAAAAGTAGCTTTTGCATTCTTTTTTGCAGAACATGTAAAACATTTCGTTCTCACAACATCCTTTTAAGAAAAATAGCCCATTTTACATATGGGGGTATGGGAAGCAGATAGTCCTCTGAAAAGCCTCTGTGTGGTTACCACAGTAGATTTCAGTTCGTGGCAGAAGGATGTGCTAACACAAGCAAATGGAGGTGTTTAATGTAGAAAGAAGAGCTAAACCATTCTACTGCCTCCGGTCCTCTGGAGTAATAGACAATTCCAAAAACACATGTTCTGTCAGATTTTAGTAAATATAGAAAATATGAAGTATCTTAGCGTGATCAAAATAGTCTTGTTATTATTTTGTTAGAATTAAAGCTAATATGGCTTTAATCTTTTTCACCTAAAATCCATAACTTATAAGCCAGAGAGGTTCCATCCATACGAAAAGTAAGGCCTCAGGCAGGCAGATAAACTTGGGAACTGATCTCAAAGAGCTTTCAATACATGGGATTTGGATCTTGTAGCTATTTAGTAACTTGTCTTCTTTAGAATTTAGAAGCAAATATCGCAAAAATAATTGAGGGCATTTATATCTGTTTAAGCTACTAAGCACATTGCACTTGTACCTGTTTTTGAAGAAAACCTTTTTATTGTAGTGGTACTGGAGACAGTACTGTTGCCTCGTTGTTGCTAAGGGTTGTTTTGCTTTGGATTGCTTTGGTTTTTTGCTTTATCTTTTGGCTGAGGTTATCTATTATGCAGTGTCCTCTGGAGTGTTTTTTTAGGTTGTTGTTTTGTTTTGTTACAGTGTTTTGTGTATCCCAGGCTGGCTCAAACTCACTTGGTAGCCAAGAATGACCTTGAACTTCTGCTCCTCGTGTAGCTACTTTCTAAATGTTGGAATTACAAGCGTAAGAAACCTTGTCCTTTTTATGAAGGGCTGGAGATTGAGCCAAGGGGTTCATGCATGCTGGACAACTCTGCCAACTGAACTGTATCCCCAGCCCCTGCACTGGCTTTTGAAAGTGTTAAAGATTTAGAATTTCCTACGATAAATGAAACATTTCCCACCTCTTCTTTTCAGTTGTTTCCCAGCTGCAGAACTGAGATGGCGAAAGTGGATAAGATAGAAGTTAGAGAATACTCCTTGCACCTGCCAGCACCTTTGCCCTAGAACTGTTGGCTAACTTTTTTTTGTTGGGATCTATGTTGCTTTTGCTTTCTTGTATGTTGCCTTCCTAAGACCCCAGCTTTGAGCCATATTGTTTTAGTGCTATCTACCTTAGCATGAGACTGGATTTATCAATAGTTAAGTGTTCCGTGCTAACTGTTCCTCGTCAGGTGGTTGCTCAGCTGTTGTCTGTATCCTTCGGCTCTCCAGTTAGTTCATCTGTAAACGTGCTGTGATAATTAGAGCTCACTTTAGCTGTTTACTGTAGTCACTGAACTTATCTGTATCTCTGTATCTCATCCCTGTTATACTCACATATTAAATATATACTTTTACACACGTCAGCCGCTACCACCTTTCCACATACGGTTCACCTGTCTCTAAATTATGAACCATAACTTTAGAAATCTCGTCATGTTCCATCTTGATAATTATAAATGTCCCCTCCAGTTTTAAATGGAGTCTCATTATATAGCCCAGGCTGGCCTCAAACTTACTATGTAGTTCATCCTCCTGCCTCTACCTCCTAAAGGCTAGATGTGTGTTCCAGATGTGTGCCACCATGCTCAACTTTAAATTCCCTGATTCTGATAAACTTAAGAACTATCAAGAAGAGGTGCTGGAGAGATGATTCAGAGGTTAGGAACACTGGCTGCTCTTCTAGAGGACCCAGATTTGATTCCCAGCATTTACATGACAGTTCAAACATCTGTAACTCCAGTTCCAGGGGATCCTCCTCTGCTGGCCTCTGCTAGCACTGCAAACATGTGGTACACATAAGCAGGCAAAACACCCAGGCATATAAAATACAAACAAATCTTTAAAAAAGGAAAAAAAAATAATTCCAAAGAAGAAAGTGAAAAATATACATACCTTCACCAAATAAGAGTGTTGAATTTTTGTGCTTTGTGTAATTAAGAGGAGGTGTTTTTTTCCTTAATATAAAATCAAATGTTCTAAAATGCCATACACAGATATTTAATAATATGTGGCTCAATATTAGAACACAGTATTTACCTAACATTGCGGAGGCCCTGGATTTAATTTAACTTCTACCAGAGAGAGAGAGAAAGTTGGGGGAGGGGAGGCAGAGAAAAGTAGGTAGGGGTATGTGTGTGTGTGTGTGTGTGTGTGTGTGTGTATAAGAGAGGGAGAGAGAGAATCTCCCATAGGGAATATGGCTATGCCAACTTTCCTTTTCTCTTTTCTTTCCTTTTATCTTCCTCTTTCTGGGGGTTGTTTGTTTAGTTGGTTGGTTTTGGGTTGTTTTGTTTTGTTTGAAACAGTGTCTCTTGTAATCCTGCAGGCTTTGAACTCAGTGTGTACAGTCAAGGGTGACCTGCCTACCTCTGTCTCTACCTCCCAAATGCTGAGATTACACTCATGTGCCAGTATGGTCAGTGTCTGTAGGGTTAAATACAAGACTAGCACTTCCTTCCTGCATGCTAAGTAAGCACTTCTCAGCTGGGTTACATCCCCTGCCTTCACACCCACCTTTTTACTGCTACCCTATACCAGGAAATGAGGAAGTTATTCCACACTGAGGAAGTGATGTCAAGTTTTATTGGATTACTTTAACTTAGTTCTGAGTTGGTCTTGGGCATTTACCTCCTTGTTTACCACTAATAGAAACATTGCTCAGATAGGCTGTGTAGGAAGGGCAGTTTGAGACCAGCAGACACCATAAAGCAACCAAACAAATGGACTGCTGTAACCTCCAAAGACAATACCCTGTTGTACAATGACAAGTTTTGCTTTAGCAGAAGAAAGTGGTGCTTTTATTTGCCCTGTTATCACAGTGCCTTACATAAAGCTGATACAAAATACTGCTTCTTTCCTTTTGTGGGAATTTTTTCTTCCAATACATTTTGTGTCTTAATAGCAACAGGGTTTCATTGAGGGTTGGGGGATGATGTTCATGTACAGCAGCAGTTCTCAGCCTGTGGGCTACAACCCTTTTGGGGGTTGAACAGCCATTTTACAAGGGGCGGGGTCACCTAAAGCCATCTGCATATCAGATTACAGTTACGATTACATTACAATTTATAACAGTAGCAAAATTACATTTATCAAGTAGCAGCAAAAATAATTTTATGATTGGGGTCACTACCACATGAGAAACTATTAAAGGGTCTCGGTATTACAATGGTGAGAACCACTGATGTACTGAAATCTACCTGTCTAGAAAGAAACTGAGAGTGTGGGTTTTCTTTTGATTATCTAGTACCTTTATGTTTGTTTTGGTTTTTTTTAATATTTGGCTCCTAAGTTGGCAAAATTTGTTACTTCATAAATATCATAAACAAGATGGCAGATGTATGTTTGTTTCTAACTCCAGCCTCTTTTCCTTTCTTGGTTTGAAGAACATCTCTAGCCCAAGAGAGATAGCATACTATAAAATGATATAAAGTAGAGCTGCCCAATATTGACAGCAAACACAATCTTGATCCCATAGTGAGTAGAAGCAGCACAGGCTTGTTGAAATACCCTGTATGAGCTTGTATGAGCTCATGTATGAGCTACAGACACTGTAGTAGATGGAGACTGAGTTGTTTCTTTTGTGGCAATATTTTTTAAAGAAAGAAAAAACCCTTTATCTACCTTCAAAAAATTACAAGTAGTATATTTTCAGTACAACTTTATTATTAATCAGGTCTACAGACCACAGTTAATGTATATACAGGTCACAATTTGTAGATTTTATTCTTAATTGTTTTGGGTTTGTTACAAACTTAAAAGCTGGCTCTACCTTCACAATATATCAAGAATCTAATTACTTCATGCCTAGCTTACTATTTCCTTCTAAGCCTCCATCACCTTTCTGGATCCTTACAGAAGCTTCTTACATGGTCTCTTACCCTTCTCCTTTCCACCTGCCCACAGCCAGAGTGATCCCATAAAATATTAGATCTCATGCCTTACTTACATCTAGTAGCTTCCTTTCTCAGGACAAAAGCCAAAACCCCTAATATATATAACCTTCAAAGCTTGGTGGGTGCTATGGTTAACTCTCAAACCACTACTTTTGCCACTGGCTCAGTCCAGCCTGGATTGCCACTTTCATCAGCCACACTGAGCATGATCCTTTGCACTAGTTGTCCATCTGTTTAGCCTGCTTTTTCTTCACATACACACACACAGTTTCCCCTCTCTATTTTAACTACCCCACCAACACCAAAGAAAAGCTCAACTGAAGGTTTCTTAGCTTCTGTATATAAAATACCCACTTCCCTTGAGCCCTTTCTAAACTTTATCACTGCTGCCTTTTATTAAGTGTTTATCACTATGTAGCATCATTCATTTTACTTCAGTAGTTTTGGTCTACCTGTCCCAGTGTACTATGAATTCCAAGAGGGTAGGCATTTCTGCTTGTTATAGTCATTGTATCATATCCCCAGTGCATAGAAATGCCTAGAATGGTATTAGTTAAATGGATAAATAAATGAATGATTTGGTTTCCCTTCAATCTTGTTCTTAGGCTAGACTTTGATCATTTTTTTTAAATCAGTAATGGTCATAGGAGCCTGAGCTGAAATTCTAGAAATAACCCTATTTTCTGCCTCTTCTACTCAGCCGCCAGCCAGATACTTCCTTATGTCTCATCTTTAGCAAGATCTCACTGTGTAACTCAGGCTGCCCTGAACTACAGCCTCCACTTCCCAATTTCTGGGATTAAAAGCATGTGCCACACCACACCTGTCTGGTGTTTTTGTTTGTTTATTTTGCTTTAATGTTTATGGGGTTTTGCCTGTATGTATGCCTGTTCGCCTCATGTGTTTGCCCGGTGCCCACAGAGGACATCAGATCCCCTGGGACTAGAGTTATAGATAATTGTGAGCTGCTTGCTGTATGAGTGCTGAGAATCCTGCCTGGGTCCTCTGCAAGACAGGCGTTCTTAACCACAGAGCCAGCGCTCTGAGCCATTTCTCCAGCCCTCTTGTTTGTTTTTTATTTTAGGTTTGTTTTATTTTGAGACAAGTCCTAAAATTTGTGATCCTCTTGTCTCCACCTCTCAAGTGCTGGGATCAGCAGCATGTCCACCACACCTAACTATGCCATCTCACTCTTTCTCCATTCTTTTTCTTTTCTCTCAATCTTTCTCTCTCTCTCTCTCTCTCTCTCTCTCTCTCTCTCTCTCAACTCTGGGCCTTTGATATGCTAGGCAAGCCCTCCACTACTGAGGTCCACGGCCAGCTATGATGCCCAGCTCCCAGATCATTATTTCAGCATTTTGTATGCTGATTGTCTCCTACCCCGCTCTCCCAGATTGCCTGTTTCTCTTTTCTTCTCATCCCTATATAAAGCCCTACAGTGAAAAAGTTCTTTACTGAATTTCATTTAACTGAACCCCAGTTAACTGCCAAGTAGGATTAGAAGTGTTCTCTTTCCCACTGTAAAGCATACTGATTAATGCCTACAGTCTACTGAATGTTCTTAGCTAAATATTCACAGCTGGTAGGTGATGCTCTAGCAAATCTTTCTTCTTTCACTTCCTCCACTTGTGTGCATAGCGAAGTCAGTTGTACTTATGCTCAAACTTGGTTTTCTGCCAAAAAATACATAAATTATATAATTATCAAATATATAATACAGTATTTTTAAACAGACAATATTTTTTTAAAGCATCTTTAGGCCCACAGGAAAATGAGGTAGGAGGATTCTGTGTACTCACTATCCCCACACATCCATAGCTGATCCCACTGTCAGCATCCTGCCCAGAATGGTACACTTGTTGTAATCAGTATCAAATTAGCACATCACCATAATTCACATCAAGGTTCACTTTTGGTGGTATACATTCCATGGGCTTTGACAGATGTATAATGATATCTGTTCTCCACTGTACTACCCTACAGAGCAGTTTCAGTTCATCTTTCCCATACCAAATCCTGACAACTAGCTATTTTTACTCCATAAAATACAAATAGGGAAGCTCATGCAGTATATATGTATGTAGCCTTTTCATATTGATGTCTTTTACTTAGCAATATATATTATTTCCTCCAGGCCTTGCTATGGCTTGGTAGCTCATTCTTTATATTATTGAATAATAAGCTATTGTCTGCATATGCCACACTTTATTTACCAACCAAAGGACATTTTGATTATATTCAGGTTTGGCAAATATGAATAAAGCTACCGTAAATGCCCATGTCTAACAGGTTTTGTATGGACGTAGTTTTTAATTCATTTAGCCAAATACCAAAGATCATAAATGCAAGATCATATAATATAGTAAGAGTATACTTACTTTTGAAAGAAACTTAAATTTCTTCCACAGAGTGTGCCATTTTGCATCCCATCCACAATGGAGGAGATTACTATTGCTCCAGGTCCTTGATAGCATTTAGTTAGTCGGTATTTTGGATTTTGGCCATCTAAGAGATGTATAATAGTTTGCAGTTACTTAATGACATATGATGTTGAACATCGTATATACTTATCTAACATCTGTCTATCTTCTTCACTAAGGGTTTAGATTTGAGTCCATTTTTAAGTTGTTCTTTTATTAGATGTGTTTTTTGCAAGTATTTCTCCCAATTTATAAGTACTTTTCATTTCTTTGACATTTTCTTTTGCAGAGCAAAAGTTTTTAATCTGAAATTAGTTTCTCCTACTTCCTTTTGATTGCTGTTAGCATGGTGTATCTTTCTCTACCCCTTTACTTGTATGTGTCTTTACATTTAAAGTGTTTTTCTTTGCAAGTGATAAATGGTTGAGTTTTTTCCCTTTTTTATTTTATTTGTTATTGTTTTGTAGGAGGGGCAAGGAGGTGTAAATGTGGGCACATGTGGCCGCATTGTTTGAGCCATGCTGCGTACTCCAAGTCAGCTGGCCAGTAAGCTTCCAAGGGGTTCTCCTGTCTCTGTCTCCCATCTTTGTGTGGGAGTACTGGGTCGGGCTTTCTGTGAGTTCTGGAGCTCTAACAGACTATCAGGGCTTACACAACAAGGGCTTTTGCCCATCTGGTGCACGTGTTCCATGACGTGCATGTGGAGGTTAGAGAACAACTTCCAGAGATTGCTTCTTTCTTTCAGCATGGGTTCTAGGGATCCAACTCAAGTCATCGGAGTTGTTTGGCAAGCACTATTAACCACTGGGCCTCTCCCTGGTCCAAGGAACATTTTTAAAACCACCCAATTTCCTTTTTTATGACCCTATATTAACCAATGCCACATTCCTCCTGCTGTTTTGTGTGATGTGTGTGCATGTTTGCATGTGTGTACAAGTGCACATGCACATTTTGTATGCATGCATGTGGAAGCCTGAAGTTGACTTTAAGTGACTTGCTTTTTTTGTGTTTGTTTGAGACAAGGTCTCTATTGAATCCATATCTCGCTGATTTAGCTAGTCTTAGCTAGCCAGTTTGCCCCAGGAAATCTCCGTCTCATCCTACCAAGTGCTGGTATTACAGGCAGCTGCCACATCTGCCAGCTTTTTACACAGATCCTCACTCTTGGTAGAGAAAGTACTATATCCACTGAGCCAAACCATGTTTTCACTATGACTTGGTTTCCCACCTTACTACACAGAGAATGTATATATTGGTCAGTTAATATGATTGATATAATTTTGTTATAATTTTATATTAGTTATTAAAATATCTTTGTTGCTGTTTTTTGTTTTTCAAACAGGTTTCTCTGTGTAGCTTGGCTGTCCTGGAACTCACTCTGTAGACTAGGCTGGCTTCAAACTTAGTGATTTACCCAGCCTCAAGAGTGCTGGGATTAAATGTGTGCAGCACCACGGCCCAGAGTTAAAATATCTTCTTATATTTTATTAGCTCTTGGCTAAGTGAGCGGTTAATGTTATAGGGAATTTGGGGGCTTCCAAAGCAAAAATGCAGACTCAATTCAAAGCATAAGCCTCAAAATAATAGGATATTTTAGGTCTACAGCCTGAAGACTTGGGTAGGTCCCTCTGCCAGGAAGGATCTTGCATGATATTTATGTAAACTTCAGCAAAGAAGTAAACTGATGTATTTGCTTTGCCTTTGTACACATTTCTTTCTTCTTCCAGAGTAGTATTCATTAAATTTTTTAAATGCCTTGTATGGGATTTTTAAGTTCACTGTGACCTCTGTACTGGTACTTTATCAGGCACAGATGCTACATTTGAAGGGCTTTTGGCATTCAGTGGCTTGGTAGCCATGATTCAGTTTGAATCACCCCCTCATGGACCAGATGAAAGCTCATTCTCATGGGATCTGAGCCATATTCCTGAGAATCATTTTATTTCCAACTTACTGAACTACTTAGAGGCCTCTGGGTTTCACTGGACTTCTCTTCATTTCCTTCTTTTGTTGATCTTGGCCCCTTTATCTTCCACCCACTTTATTACTCATTTCTTAGGGGCCTGACTGCTCAGTAACACTGAGAAAATGTATCTAAAGCCATATGGGTTGAGTAATACAAACTTAAGAGGGACGGGAGGGGGGGCGGAATGTGTGTTCTCTGAACTTCCTTTGTTTATGTGATCTGTTTATATGTTGTTAAGGTTGTCTTAGCCAGCTGTCTCCCTACATTTCAAAAAATGACTAAAGATATCTGGGGAACTCTCTTTAATGGCCATGTTGACACAGTGAATGAAAAAACACTTCATTTGTTCCCTATCATACCTCTCCTTTTGAGATATGGGAGCAATGCCAAGAGCTTCAGATGCCCAATTTTGAGGTTCTTAAAAAGCCAGTGACTTCTAGGGACACTTTTAGAAATAAATCAACCGAGTTCTTTTTAGGCTGGAGGCTATATGCTCTTTCTTCAGAACAGTTAGCGTAGTAGTTTGCCTACTGTGGTGGTTCAGCAAGGAAGACTCAGAGTCATTTTCATAGACTCTAACCCTGTCAGACCTCAGCAGAGGGAGCCACCATCATGGCATGCGCCATTCTCAACAGTGGAACATCTGAGCTCGGGTATTTTTATTAATTCAGAACTCCTCATGTGCAGATCATAAGCGATCAAACGTCCCCCACAGAAATCCAACACCTGCATACAATACAAAACTCCAGGACCTAGAGAGCCCCTCAACCAACAGTGCACAAATTATTTTAAACACACCTAAAAATAAACTTCTACAAGTTAGTGGTATCTGTGGTATCTACCAAACTCTTTTGGTAGGGACGGAACTGGTAAAATGAACATTAGCACTAGTGTTAGTAACCCTGAAAGCCCATGAGTTCCTGTGGTCTTATATAATATGAATTCAAATTTAAGCGCATTTGATTCCGGATCATTCTAGGAAACAAGTGGAATTCTATAGTATTTTTAGAGCCATTCCACTGTAAGTACCTTGTCTTGAAGCTGACAGTGGTGTGAATGCCTTACTCTGCCCTCCAGGCTCTCTATGCCGTGATTCATAAGATAAACACAGAGAGGCTTTTTTGTTACATTCATCTATTTACGGATCTTGGTCTGCTAAGAAATAAATTGAGAAGTGAAATTAAGTAAAAACAAGAAATAAAGCGTGAGTTTTAGTGTTTGGGGAGTAAACCACTCCATTGAACGTTGAGATTGCGGGTCCGTGTCACCTGCAGTTTCTTCCTATTTCCCCCTGAGCAGGATGGACACTGGCTCACCATGGCTGCTGTGCTCGCCTGTAATCGCCCCTCACTAGAGCCCCTTAGCAGCAGCACTGAGAGGACTGCCAAGGGCCTCCTCAGTGAATTCGCATCATTTGCTTCTCAGTTCACCCGCTGATTGAGGCCTTCTCTCTTGAGTGCTTTGCAGTTCCACTTAAGTGGCTGATGTTTGGGGTCACTATTGAATGTTTTGTGTGAATATCACTTTCATGATGAATTGGCTGCTGCTGCTTTTAGCTGTATGGGGTGAAGCCCTGGTGGTAAAGCGAAAGGGAAAAATTCTCCTCTATAGAGATATGCTAAATGAAATTACTCTCTTTGTCACTTTGTCCTTTTATCCTTGCAGTCCGATAACCTCAGGTTCCTGTGATTTATTTGTTTTCTTCAATTAAGCTGAGCTGTTTCCTGTACCCAGGTGCATGCTATTTGTGCTGTGGGTTATGACAGTGAAATGGTACACGTTTCTGACCTGGAAGTGTGGTTACTTTGACTCAGAACCACATCGGTATGCCTTCCATCCTCTACTTCCTTTGCACTGTTTCCTCTTTGAAGGGCTCTGCTTGTCACCATTTAATCCAAGCATGATTCATGGGGAACTAAAAGCTGGTAATGTTGTAACAATACTGCATATAGTAATACTCAAAACACTTGCTGTCTTAGCCTTTCTGTTTATGAAGTGCTTTCAGCTTAATCCCTCTCAGTAAGTCTGTAAGGTAAGTCAGCAATTTTGTCTTGTGTCTATGATGGTGAAATTTCAGCTTAAAATGGTTGGTTAAATATCTTGCTCAAGGTTGCAATGCTTCTGGTTACTCCACCTAAAAATCTCTACAGGAAATGGATACTTTTGAAGGGCTGGGGAGATGGCACAGTGGGTAAAAACATGTTCTGCACAGGCTTCACAGTGAACCCACAGTGGAAGGAGAGCCTCTGACCTCTACTACAAACATGGCACACATACACACACCTGCAAAACTCATTCATGTCATGCACACACAATAACAAATTAAAGTTGTTCACTTTCTTAACACTTTTGAGGATAAATAAAAGGTTTTCCAAAGCATATCCTGACTGTTAAAACTGGACTTGTTTTCATTTGTGTGTAGGTATAGTGTATGGATGTGCGGTGTAGACACATGCATGTGTATGCACACCCATGCGTGCATGCAGAGGCCAGAGAATACTATCAGGTGTCCTATTGTATCACTTTCCACCATATTCTCTTAAGACAGGGCTTCTCACTGAACCTGGAGCTCACTATTTCAGCTAGTCTGGCCAGCCAGTAAGCCACGTGACTCTGCCCCACTCTCCGAGCACTGGGTTCATGGCACACTGCAGGGCCATACCTAGCTTTGTATGTGAGTGCTGAGGGTTAAACTGAGGTTAAGCTGAGGGTACCTGCATGTTGTTTTCTCTTTCTCGATTCCTTTCCTAGTGTATGACTGAGCCATAGACCGCCTGCTCAGCCCCCACCCAGGAAGGAAAGCGCAGGGTGTGGGTCAAGCAGGATGTGGGTCCCAGATCAGAGGACTAAGAGTCGATGAGGGTAAATAAGACTCTTGGGAGACTCTCAGAGGAGCATCTCTCTCATTTATTAAAGCGAGGGTGGTTAAATTTATAGGGTACCGACAGGGGAGGGTCTTCAGTACCCAGGGTTGGGATCCATTGGTTAAGACAAGGATATTGGAGTAGCCCCATTTGCATGTGGAGCTGAAGTCCAAGTGTCAAGGTCTTGTAAGGGCACCTTATGCATAATGTGTGGTCCCACAGGGGAAAAAAGGAAGACACCTTAATCAGTAAATGGACTCATCCCTATGCTTCCAGCTACAGCGCAGATAAGCACCAACCAAGCCACATTTCTTTGCTAATGACCTTCTGTGTAGCAGGCAATATTTAATATTTAGCTAGGTTCTGCCCAGGGCTAAAGTGAGGAGCAGCCAAACGCCTGGGGGCAATGAGGGGTTCAGAAGCCAGCTTCAACACACTCTTAGTTCTTGGACAGCCCCACACCTGCACAGCTGCCACTCTTACTTACCCACTAAGTCATTCCCATAGCCCCCAACTTGTTTTTAGTCTGGTTAGTTGATAAAGATCACTGTTAACCACAGAGTTTAAACTGATGTGTCCAAGTCAGGAAAACAAACATTTAGGTCAGTTTCTATTCTGTACCAATGTAATAAACCTAAGGAAGGCAGGACCTTAAATTAGTGAAACTTGAACCAGAAGTAATTAAGCCATTAATTTTTTGTATGTGATTATCTCTTTCTTCCAGGGAGATGGAAAGCTTGATGACTAGTTCTACCCTGCCGCCCCTCTTTGCAGATGAAGACGGCTCCAAGGAGAGTAATGATCTGACTGCAGCTGGGTAAGCAGATGCTTGGGACATTGGACTTTTGCAGAGGCTCCAGAACACAGCTTCTGACAGAGTCTGAGGTGCTTACGAGGCAGTTTTATCTCGTAGGAGTAGAAGGTGCATTTGTTGGGCTTTTCAAAGAGAGCTGCTGTAAACCGCTTTGTAATGCACCTTCAACTGTCTGCTGCTTCTCTGTTTCCCATAAGCTGGCACAGCAGCCCGTGGGCCTAGTGAAGAAAATGCCTGTCCCAAGGTGGTGAAGGGGGTGTGTGCACTGTAAAATCAAATGCATTTTCTCTTTAAGCTGCCAGTTTTGTTTTGTTTTTCTCAAAGATCAGGCTTGTGTGTATGTGTGCATGTGTGTGAACAGGTGGAGGTGGGTACACTAGTTTTGGAACTAAGGGGTTAGACAACAAGTCCCAGTGATCTCACTGTTTCCTTCCTTCAGTGCTGGGGTTACAGGAATATACAGGCTAGTTCCAGCATTTACATGAGTGCTGGGATCTGAACTCAGGTCCTAAGTACTCTTAACCTCTGAGCCTCTCTTCAGCCCAAGTTCTAGCTTTTTAATGTTATTCTTTATTCAAGATGTTTGGAAGCTAGGGTAGGGGATATGGCTTAGTGGTTATGAACACTGGCTGTTCTTCCAGAGGACTGGGCTCAATTCCCAGCTCCCACATTCCCAGCTCAACAACCTTCTGCAACTCCAGTTCCAGGGAATCTGATGCCTTCTTTTGGCCTCAGAGGGTGTGCATGTAGTACATGGGCATGCATACAGGAAAAACCACCCATACACATAAAAATAAATAATTATTTAATTAAAAATAAATAATTTTTTAATTAAAAAAATGTTGCTGCCTGCACAGTGGTGACACACTCCTTTAACCCCAGCACTCTGGAGGCAGAGGTAGGCAGATCTCTGTGAGTTCGAGGCCAGCCTGGTCTACAGAGTGAGTTCCAGAACAGCCAGAGTTACAACAGAGAAACCCTGTCTTGGGGGCGGGGCGAGGGAGAAGTGCTTAGAAGCTTTAGCTGACTTCTTGTTTCTCCCATAACTTTTCCACAGGCCCATTGGAAGGATTTGTAAAGGAATTCAGAGAAAAGTTAATGGTAGCATCCACCTCTTACTTTGAAATTCTCTGTTCTACTTGAGGGTGGTTTGGTTTGGTTTGGTTTGGTTTGGTTGGTTGGTAGGTTGGTTGGTTTTTGAAGACAGGGTTTCTCTGTATAGCCCTGCCTGTCCTGGAACTCACTCTGTAGACTAGACTGGCCTTGAACTCACAAAGATCCACCTGCCTCTGCCTCCTGAGTGCTGGGATTAAAGGCATGCACCACCATGCCTGGCTTCACTTGAGGTTTTTATCTTTTCTTGATATTTAGAAGCTGTTTGCCAAAGAAGAAATATATTCACTAATAGATTCAAGTGCTGCCTAATCCCTAAGATGAATTATTTTAATATCCTTTAAGGCACTTTAAAAAAATAACCTATATTATGTAATTCTGTTTTCTTTCCTCGAATTCATTTCTTACCTCATCAATACCTCTGCCTTTCAACTTCACTGCTTAAATGAAATTGTTTCCCAAGACTTTTCTAAAGGCTGCCTAGTTATTAGGTTAGTTCATTCAGGAAAAAAATGTCAGTTTAGCCAGGCAAGATGGTGTGTGCCTGTAAGCTCAGCACTTGGGAGGCAGAAGCAGGCAGGTTTCTGTGAGTTCAAGTCCAGCAAGGGCTACATAGTTGTAGTAAGATATTGGATTTATACTCAAAAATTGCAAAACTGCATATACTATTTGTGCAGTAAGATAACTAATTGCTTGATATATGCTTCTGTAACTTTGAAACTAGCCTGTAAAAGACTTCTGAATGTGTGAACAGCTGCAGCTCTCTGGAATGGAAGTGCTAGCTTGGTGATCCCTGTCATTCTAGCAGCTGCTAAATCACTTCATGAGATAGCCTGTGCCTGTTAGCAACTCTTGGCTAAAGCAACTGATGTTTGAAACACCCTGCCCCCTAGAATCTTTGTGTTAAAAGCATTTGTTCATGATATTGCTAATGAAGGGACTTTTGTGGTTCTCTCCCAGAGCTTCCAGCAACAGAGCCTCCTGATTTATGCCTCCAGTTTTGGCACCAAGTCAGCTAGCTGGAAGTTGGGGATTGCTGAGCTATAGAGTTCTGTTAATTATGCAAATAAGGCTTTGTGTCAATGTGGCAGTGCTTTTCTTTAATGAAAATCCTGCGTGGAACAGGAGAGGAGCTCAATCCACAGAGGAACAGTCCTCTGAGGCTACAGCCCTCTGCCATAGCTGTTCAGGTTTGCATCTTGGTGTATTCCTTCTGTTCACTTACTGCACCTGCATGTGACAAAGTTCTTTCGATTCATAGTGAGATCCTGTCTCAAAACAATAACATTTTTTTCCAGTTATATACCAGGGAGTGTTCAAGCCTTAAATCAAAAACAAAGGTCAAAGCTGGGCAGTATTGCTCACACCTTTAATCCCAGCACTCAGGAGGCAGAGGCAGCCAGATCTCTGTGAGTTCAAGGGCCAATCTGGTCTACAGAGTGAGTTCCAGGACAGCCAGAGTTACTACAGAGAAACTCTGTCTCAAAAAAACAAAAAAAAAAGGGTAAAAAGAAACAATGAATTTAAACAAACTTAGTTCTTATTTTATTTTATTTTATTTTATTTTATTTTATTTTGGGCTGACAATATCTACTATGTAGCCCAAGATGGCCTGGAACTCACTGTGTAGACCAGGCTGTCCACAAATTTGAGGTAATCCTCCTCCTGAGTGTTGGAATTATAAACATAGGCCACTATACCTATTTTCTTAGTCCTTTTATAGTTCAAATTCTGACAGAAAAATGGGGCACTAAGCAAGATAAGTAAGTAGAATGCCTGCTATATTGATAAGAACTATGGATTGAGAAATAAAGTAGGAAAGGGGGAATTAGGGAGATTTAGGGGACAGGTATGGACAGTAGCCAAGAAAGCATTTAATGAGAGTGTGATTTGAGTAATGTGCTTCCTCCCCAGTAGAAGTCAGGTCACTCACATGTTATTTAAGGAAGATTTTTATGGGCAGAGGAAGCAATCAAGGCAAAAGCCTGAAAGTAAGGATGGCTCTACCCTGCAGAAGTAGCCAGAAAGGTAACGTGTGATTTAGCAGCAGATTGAAGGGAGAGGGGCAGCAGAGGACTCTGAGGGTGCTTCTTTACTGTGCCAGTGAATTGCTTAGAGATCTTATTAAAATGCAGGTTCTAGTTTAGAAAATCTAAGGTAGGGCAGAAGATTCTAAGAAGCTTGCAGGTAATGCTTGAGGTGCTAATAGGCCCATACTCTTGAGTAGGAAGGGTCATCACTCTAAACATTGGAGGGTTTGAGCAGAATCGTAAAATCTGACTGACTCCATAGTCAGCTGACTGCTGTGCTGCCAGTGGGGTAAAGGGAGCAAGGACTGGAGCTAGGAGACCCATGAGGAGGCTCGAGAAGTAACTCAAAAGCAAAATGACGGCCTGAAGAACATTACTTATAGCTTTGGCAAGAATATTTTTGGTGAGATTGTGAAGGGAAAAAAAACCTCATTGAAATGTGCTTCTAAGATGTGGGAATGGAGTTAGTGAGAAGTATAGGATTCTAGATATATTTTGATAGTAGACCAAACAGGATTTGCCTGCAAGACCAGATGAGCAGTGTGAAAAAGGGGAGAAAGAGACAAAAACAGTTTTAAAAGTTTTGTCATCACCACCTGGAAAGGTGGAGTCACCATTAACAGGTGGAGGAATTGAGCAGGTAGGGGAAGAAAGCTTGGATCAGAAACTCTAAAATTAAGATGCTTGTTAGAGCCCTAAGCTGGGATATCAATCAGACAGTGTCATACCAGGTTCTGAAGTTCCAGGCATTTTAGACTAGAAAGAAAAAGTTGAGTTCATCAGCTTCTAGCTAATATTAAAGCCATGAGACTAGATAAAATCACCAAAAGAATGAGCACTGCAAAGAAAAGCAAGTGCATGTGCAAGGAGGAGGGAGGGCATCTAAAGAGCTTGAGCTGTGGGGGACTCTAGCATCTAGAAGACAGACTGACAAACAGCCGAGATCAAAGGGAGACCCTAAGAGGGAGCAGAATAAGCAGACACACAAGTTAGTTAGAAACTGAGTAAAAAGAATATGTCAAGGAATGGGAAGAGACTGTGCCAGATTTTTCTGGTAGATTGGACAAAGACTGAGAAATGACATTGGATTTAACATGTGACATTTACTGGTGGCCTAGATAAGAGTTTTAAAGCTTGCATCTCCTTTGAAATGCATTTCAGAGAGGATAGGAGAACAATTGAATTCAGTGAGTATAACCCGTTATTTCTGGAGCTTTAGCTGTTGAGGGAAGGAACAAGTGAAGACCTTCACTGGAAGTTAGGCAGAGGCAGTAAGTATCTTTGTTTCCTTTTGCTTTAAGAATTGTACTAGCAGCTAGGCAGTGGTAGCGCACACCTTTAATCCCAGCACCTGGGAGGCAGAGGCAGGCGGATCTCTATGAGTTCTAGGCCAGCTTGGTCTACAGAGTGAGTTCCAGAACAGCCAGAGTTACAACAGAGAAACCTTGTATCAAAAAAAAAAAAAACCACAAAAAAGAATTATACTAGCAGACTTTCAACAAAGTATACCAATCCTATAGAATGAAAGATCTGGTGATGCTAGAAAGGTCAAAATTGCTAAAAATCTGTCCTTGAGTAGCCAGGAGAGTGAGATCAGGGGCAGAAATGGAAGGGTTTAGCTAGGAGCATACACAGTCATCACCTGTGACTACTCCTTCAGCTACCTGCCCCCGTCAGTCTAGAGTCTGTGGGATTGCTATTCTTTCCCAACCTGATTTACATATTTTGCTGGAAGAAAAATGTTTGAAGCTTAGAAAGTAGCCCAAGACATCTAGATCAATTGAAGTAGTTGCAGAATAATGTTTCTTTTTTTTAAATTTATTTATTTTAATGTGTATGAGGTTTTGACTGCGTGTATGTCGGTTCACCACATGCTTGCTTGGTGCTGGGGAGATCGGAAGAGAGCATTGAATACCCTGGAACTGGAATTCAGCATGGTGTGAGCCACTAGTTGAACCTGGGTCCTCTGTAAGATCAACAAGTGTTCTTAACCACTGATCCATTTCTTTAGCCCTTGGGGCACTGCACTTTAAAGAACATTGTTAGTGTTGACTTCATAGCTGCTTTTTTAATGATGCACTTATTAAAGGACCTCAACAATCTAGAAACCTCCTATATAAAATGATTGTTCTCCTAGAAAAAAATGAAAAAAATATCATTTCTTTGACTTACTGTATAATCTGCATCTGCTTTCATTCATTGTTCCATCCATTATAATCTGATATTTGTTCCCATAATTCTACTTAAACTATATTACCTTAAAGCTGCCCAATCTCCAGGAATCCAAATTTAACAGAATTTTTTTTAAGAAGCATGTCTTTTTTTTTTTTTTTTTTAAACAGTGTCTTACTATGTTGACCAGGCTGGTGTTGAACTCATAGAGATCCACATGCCTCTGCTTCCCAGATGCTGGGATTAAAGGCATGTGCTACCTCACCGGAGCAGCCTGTCTTACTTGACATTAACACCTTTTGTCTTGGTCACTGCCCTTTCTTTCTTAAAGGCTTCCTGCCTTTGCTCTTGTACTAGTGTTCTAATTCTTCAGTCTCCTTTTCCAGTGTTTCTAACACTTGCTTTTAAAATGCAATCATCCTGACTGTGCTCTGAGGGCTTTTCTGGAGAATACCTAGCACCGCCCACCATTCCCCTGGACTGCTGCCTTGCAGCTCTCATACCTTTTCTTTACTTTTCTGTATCTCAGGTTGTTTTCCAGTTGTCTGTAGGATTGCACTTAATTATGCTATAAGGACTTCAAACTCATCATCTCATCTATGTGTCTGCCTCATCTACACACCCTGTTCTGTCCATGATTAACAGTAAGTTACATAATCACCAACCGGAAACCTCAGAATTGCCATGGACTCTTATTTCTCCTTTACTATTTATGCTCATTCATTCATTAAATTCACTCCAATCTCCACCTTTTGGTCTCTTAGCTTTTGCTCCTCTGCTCTTCATCCTGACTATGTTTAATCTCCTAAGAGTTACATAGCTCCTAATCAGACTCTTTATCTTAGCCCATGTGCTTTCTGCTTGGAATGATGGTATTTACCTGATGAATGCCTATTCATCTTTGAAGGCCTCCTTTGTGAAATCTTTCTTAACAGCCTCTCCACACATAGAAAATTCATCTGACCCTGTCCAGTACCTCTTATAACACTTTCTATAAACATCTGCTGCAGTCTTTACATTGCATTTCCATGATTGCTGATTATCCTATGGAGTGTGTATTCTTTCAGAGTAGTAACCAGATATTACTCTATTGTCCATTCTCCTGCTTCTCTTATCTTCTCAGTCATCTCCCTTAAAAAATAAAATAAAAAAAACCAACTTACTAGCACATGCAAGTCTAAGACTCAGCCATCCATCATCTGTACCCTACTTGTCCTTCTTAGAAGAACTTATTAGAAATAGATTAATGGAGGAAGAATAGTATACCTGCCTGACTAGTTAACATTTATACTTGGGCTATGATTGTAGGTCAGAACAGACCACTTGTCTAGCATTGTGAGACTCTGGGCTTGATCTCTCATACTGGGGGTAGGGGGGGAATATATATATATATATATATATATATATATATATATATATATATTTGAACTTACTATATTAGATAGTCAAATGACTGACACTCAATCTATAATCCAAGAAATTATAGCCTATGTTTTATTCCATCATATTCCATAAGTTACTTCTATGATTTTAAGAAATGGCTTTTTTATAATAAGGGTCAAAGTACCTGGACAGCCCCCATTCCTATTCATCTGGTACATTGCTAGTGTTTCCTCTATCACATGGGAAAACACATGAAAAGTAGTATATAAAAGCCAGGCTCTGTTGTATACTCAGAGCTAAAACACAAAGTCTATGTTGAGAGGAGATGTTATTGTTTGGAGCAGAGATTAGAGTTGTTTTGCTAGGAAATGTCTGTGGAAACATCATTACACCTTATACAGTCTGCAGTGGTAAAAGTAGTTCAAGTACTGACATGTGCTTTCGCTGCTATCCATACTAAGCTTATGTACTTCTGCCTGTTGTTACTCAGGTTAACACACCCCGAGGGTCCATACAGCAGTGCAGCCACATCGTCCACCAACAACCCAGAATTTGTGGAGGATCTCTCCCAGGGCCAGCTGCTTCAGAGTGAGTCTTCAAATGCTGCAGAAGGCAATGAGCAAAGGCATGAAGATGAGGTAAGCTAAAATCTCCTGTCACTTTCCTCTGGACCTTCCAAAGCAACAGGCATCCAAGGAGTTGTTGAGTGAACTGGTTGCTACTTCTCATCTTAGTTTCCTGAACTGATATTTGCCCCGCTTTCTCATGCTATCTCTTGTTAATACCTAGAGTCATATCATATGTTTTAATGACATAGAGACAAGTAGAACCTGTTTATTCTCAGTCTGAATAAATCTAGCTACCTCCTATGAAATGTTCAGTAGTACTCAGGGAGTTTATTGTGTTGGTTTTGCTTTTATTTATTGTTATTATTGCTGTTTTGATACAGGGTCTCAGGTAATCCAAGCTGTGTGCTAGTATTACAGATGTGCCCACTGTGCTCAGCCTTGACAAATATTTGTTTTGTGAGTGAATTGTTTAGTTAAGTAACTACTGAGAAGTCTTCATGCCCTTGGTTATGGCTATACTCTGCTCACAAACCCTGTAATACAAAGTCACATGTACCAAAGAATTCAGACCACTTAATGACTAAGGCCTTCTTCCTCCATAGAGTCCATCTTTCTCTAAATCACACAAAGATTCAATATGGACATGGGAAGTCATGTCCTTTTTAGACCTCCAGTCTTCCTTATAGATGACTGATCACATTGCAGTCTTTTTTATTTTAAGAAAGAAAAGAATAACATCATCAATTTTTGCCTTTTCTATTATGTGAAAAGACTAGTTTGTTCGTTTACTCCATTACTATTCTTAAAGATAGCGAATGCTAGTAGCTTTTCATTGATATTTATGTGTTTGTTGTGGGTGTTTGGGTGGGTGCATAATGCTGGGGATTCATGCTAAGCACATTTCTCTGAGCTACATCCCTAGGCTCCTTAATAGCTTCATGTTCCTAGGTGCCCAAAAAGTAAAACAAGAACAACAAACAAAAACAAAAACTGGGAGCCTAATCTCTAATTTCCCAAATGGAAGACTGTCACCATTCACATATATTTAGATATATATTCACATATATATACAATACTACAATTAATACATGGATGTTTTTGTCCCTTTTTTTAATCTTGTTTACCTTTCCCTTCTCTAAAATAAGAATTCCTGTCTCCATGATACATTAGCTGATAGACTATGTATTTGTTAAATTATGGAGCAAAAAATGTGATGCCTAGGCCTCATTTTAGAAGGCCAAGAAGAAAGGCTGCGGTAAAATATCAGTGACACTGCAGTCCCCTTTTTAAAAGCATTTTTAAAGTTGATCTGATCTGATTTATTTAAACTCGGTATATAAAAACTTCTATCTCAAAAAACCAAAATGACTTTATAAAATATACATCTTAAGGAACAAATCATCAAGCCAAAGAACTTGTCTTCATTTTAGATATATTACTGATATTTTCCTGAGACTTAAATATTACTTTAAATATCAGTATGCTATTTGCTATGGAAATTAACTGGTCTTTAGTAAACTTAAAAAAACGCTTTCGTGAATTATTTTAAATCCCCATGCTGCAGCTCTTCCTTCACTCGGTGCATGTGACAACATCTTATTCTGATCTCCTGTGACAGCATCTGCTTCTCTAGCACACAGTGCTATGTGTGCTGCCGAATTTGTCATGTAGAACATCCCTCTCAGGAAGTGTAGAGGAGGCCAAAGCTTGCAACATCATGGTACCCCATTCTCATCTTTTGGTCGTTGCACCAAAATAGCCTTTTATACACCAAGGGTAGATATGCATGCTTGAGATCCCAGCTCTCAAGAGGCTGAGGCAGTAGGATCACCATGAATTTGAGGATACCCTGGGATACATAGTGAGTTTGGGGCTTGTTTGGGCTACCTAGAGAGACCTTGTTTCCAAAAATAAAGTTTTAATAGCCTTTTATTTCTCTAGTTTTCAGTATGATGCCTTAAAGGGTCTGTAGTTGAAATCTGAAGCTCTCTACTTAGTGTTGCATTCGTTTGTACATGGCTGGCTTTGCGAGCTTTGAATATCCAGGATCTTACAGGAAAACGCGACTAGTGTCCTCTTTTGTTATCGGTGTCTGTTATTGTTGTTGACGGGATACTTGAATGATTGTTGTTTGATTTTTGTTTTTTCATTTTGCTGTGTTTCATAGCAAAGAAGTAAACGAGGAGGTTGGTCCAAAGGGAGAAAAAGAAAGAAACCTCTTCGAGACAGCAATGCACCCAAATCCCCCCTTACAGGATATGTTCGATTCATGAATGAGCGTAGAGAACAACTTCGAGCAAAGAGACCAGAGGTCCCATTTCCAGAAATCACAAGGATGTTGGGCAATGAATGGAGCAAACTGCCTCCTGAGGAGAAACAGGTGATGGTCTTGCTTCTGGTCCTTTACTTGTTTTTTATTATGTCTCAAAAATGATTTGGGGACTGGAGAGATGGCTCAGTGGTTAAGTGCACTCACTACTCTTCCAGAGTATTGAAGTTTATTTCCCAGCACCCATATCAGGCGGCTGGTGCACACATGCGTGTGTGTGTGTGTGTGTGTGTGTGTGTATTATAATAAATATAAATATGTGTGTAATATAATAAATATAAATATTTTTAAATATTTCTATCAGAAAATCAAAGAAAGGGAATTTTTTCTTCAGTTGTGTTATGGTGCTTAGAAGACCAGAATATCAGGGGACTGAAGCAGGAAGAACACAAGTTCAAGGCTCATCTAGGCTACAGAGTGAATTCAAGACTAACCTGAGCAACTTAGCTAGAGACCATCTTAAACTAAAGAAAAATTCAAAAAGGGGTTTAGGTGGTAGCTCATAGCAGATCACTTGTCTACCTTACATGAGGTTCTGGGTTCAATCTCTAATTCTGCAAGAGGGAAGTCAAAAGAGACTTTGTTATAAGGCAAGGTGTTGAGACCTGGAGTAGTAAAATAGCGAGGTAACCAGTGCCACCCACTTACGTAGTGCCTCAACTTGAAGAACAATTCAGACTGCCTGGCTTTGTGTACTAGGGTACATAGCATGTGCCTAAAATCTATTTCTGCAGCCTCAGAATAAGACTTTTGCAGATGTAATTAGCTAAAGAGAGTCAAACTGGTTCAGATGGGCCCTAATCCAAAGACTGATGTTCATGAAGGAGAGAAAGAAGACATGGGTACCGTGGAGAGGGCCAGACAAAGAGGGAGGCAGAAGCAGGAACTGTTTCCACAAGGCCAGGAACAGCAAAACCACCAAAAACTCAATGGGGAAGGGAAGACCAGGGTAGCAAGGTCCTTGTGGTTCTCAAGGACAATGAATAGAAGCTGTCCCGAGATTTGTTGGAGGGTTGTGAGTTGGAAGGACTTCAGAATCCACCCCCAACCAAAGAAGCTACATTGTTATTCGATATGCATACTGAGTTCACAGAAGAATATTTTGAACGTGGTTCAATATTAAGAAATTAAGAAATCTATCAAAGTAATGTATTCCATTGAGCTAAATGAAAGTCATGAATAAAAATGAGGGAAAAAATCATTTGCCAAAATTCTTCAATTCGCATAAGAATTTTATTTTTTTAAAAAAGATTTTATTGCTTTACTGATTGTTTTAGCTAGAGTTCTAGCAAATCTAACCACAGTAGAAAATAAAGCAGGAACTATTTGATCTCTTCTCCGCTAAGATAGAAACTAACCTTGTTGCCAAACAGAGATTGGAGGGGAATTAAGCACGAGATAGCCATGCACTGGGTGAAAGGCCACTGAAGCAAAGGAATGATAGTGACTGGGGCTTTGCAAAGAAGTTCCCACTTCCCGACATCTAGAAGATCTTAAACTCTTTTATGACTTGCACACTTTAAAATGGGTTCCAGGGTCCTGTGGTGGTGGTACATACCTTTAATCCCAGAACTTGAGAGGTAGAGGCAGGTGGATCTCCAAGTTCGAGGCCAACCTGGTCTACAAAGTGAGTTAAAGGACAGCCAGAGTTACAACAGAAAAACCCTGTCTCGGAAAAAAGAAAAAAGAAACAACAACAAAAAATGGATTTGTCTTGGGAATTAATTGAATTCAAATTTTTCAAAGAGATGAGATTAAATTTCAATTTGAAGCCTTGTGTTTGTGGTAGCAAGCTAATAAAAAGCAGTTTAAACAAGGGATCATCATCTGGACATTCCAGGTTATTTTCTTTTTTATCTTGATTTCAAAGTTAATGGATGCTCGTGGTTTATTTTTTTCTGGTAATAGCAAGTGTGTATACAGAAAGCAGTAGCAACGATAGCTCTAATGACACCACTGTTGGCTGGTAGGGGTAAGGTTTTTATATGTGTTTGATCAACTTTTCATTTTGAAATCATTCCAAATGCACAAAAAGTTACAAACATAAAAATAGTACAGGCAACATCCAGAAATCCTTTGAAACAGCTTCTCCTATTGCTAACACATCGTGCCCCTTTTCTCCATTCACATGTATTCTTTCTCTCATACACACACACCATTTCTTTTTCTGAATCATTTAAAGGTAAGTTACATACATCCTGGCCCTTTCCCCAGAATACTTTCATATTTCCCAAGGATAGAAGTCCTCTGTACATAACTGATAAAGTCATCAGGTTCATAATTTTATGTTAACATAATACTGTGCTCTGCACTCAGACACTGAGGTAATATCACCCCTGTCAACAACATCCTGCATACGGGTTTTAACCTAATACCAGGCTATGCTTTAGTCAAATATTTGTAGTTCTCTTCAGGCTGCTTCCACGGCATTGCTTTGGCTTTGTAAGATAAAACTTGATGTTCTTAGAGAATATGAACCCTCTCTATCCCCAAGCCTGACCTCCCCTTTGCCTCCATCCCTTCCAACATAGCTTTTTTGTTTTGTTTTTGTTTTTAATGAAACCTTCTTCATCTTTTGTTTGTCTGACATTTCCTTGTGGTTAGATTGATGTTATGCATCCTTGGTCAAAATAGATTATATTTACTGCTCAGTGTATCACATATGCAGGCATACCATGTTTGATCTACTTTGTGAGTTCTAGGCCAACAAGGGTCATACAGTGAGCTCTTGTCTTAAAAGGAAAGGAAAGGAGAAGGTTTTATATGATCTAAAGAGAAGCTAGAGCTAGGGCACTTGCCTTTAATTTCAGCACTTGAAAGGCAGAGGCCGGAGGATCTCTGTGGTTTGGAGGCCAGTTTGGTTTACATAATGATTTCCAGAACTCCAGGTCTATGTAGATAGACCTTGTCTCCCAAAAAAAAAGAGAAAGAGAAAGAAAGGGAGTGAGAGAGAGAGAAGGAAGGGAGGGAGGGAGGGGAGTGGTGGTACCGCACTCCTTTAATCCCAGCACTCTGAAGGCAAAGGCAGGCGGATCTCTGAGAGGTCAAGGCCAGCCTGGTCCACAGAGTGAATTCCAAGACAGCCAGAGTTATAACAGAGAAACCCTGAATGAATTAATGAATTATTGAATGGAAGAAAGGAAGGAGGGGAGGGAGGGAGAGAAAAAGAAAAGGAAAAAATTTCCCCTAGACCTAATATCCATAGATAGTTTCACCTTATCTGATCTTATCATTATGTTTACAAAATGATAACTTTTCCAACTCCAGTACTCCCCACAGTTACCAGTTGACCCTCAGCTTTCTAATCTATACAGGAGCCTTACTCCTCCCTCCTCTTGAATATTTGCTTGTATTCTGTTCCTTGTTGGTATGATCATAAATAATTCATATCATAAAGTTTATGGTATAAATTTCTTTTTTCCAGTGGCTTATAATTTATTATTGTACTTAGTTATTTGTTGCTTAAATCATCTCAGACTTGGCCAGTTGGGTATCCCTTATCTCTGCTGTGTGGGAAACAGGGTTTCTAAATATAACCTCTGAATCTGGTTTGTTCATTTACAGGCAGCACCTTTTGTACTTTCTTATACCTAATTTGATGAATGAAATGGGCAAGGCATTAAGCAAGAAAATTCTGAAGATCAATGGACTTGTTTAAATAATTAATAGCTCAAAAATGATCAAAGCATACAGCTAAAGCTCTCTTAGTCTCCTTTAGGCCCATAGGATGAGGTCATTCTTTTCATGCTCTCCAGCTTTAATGTTCCACTCGTCTGGCTTTTAAAAGGCCAATGGGTGTATGAGATCATTCCCTCAAAATGAGTTGAGGAGAGAGATACAAACTAATATTCCTTCCATTCCCCTGGGAACATGTGCCTATATGGGATTCAGACCTCTGAAAAACACTGGTGGCCATGTGAAATTCTATCTGTAAGGCTAGGGAGATAGTTGACTGTAATCTTCATGAATGTTTTTATGATGGTACTTTCAATAGAACTTACTACCTTCATTAAACTAGGAAAGGCAATATACAGTCTAGAACGTCAACCACTCATTTATTCTCTAAATGATGTGTTTTATTTATTCTATATGTGTATGATATGTGCAGAGGTTAGGCCAACTTTCAGTACCAGTTCTCTGCTTCACCCACATGGGTTCCAGAGATCACACTGAAGCTTCAGGGTTGGTAGCATCTTTACCTACGAGCCATCTCACCAGCCCTTGTTTTATTTTATGATTGACAGATTTTATTCTATACCTATGACTGCTTTCAGATTCTCTCATATATGCAGACTACATACTTTTTATGTTTATTTGTACTGTTTTCTTCAAAAATATAATTGATATTTTATACCTAACATCTCAGTTTCTTGAAAATAATCCCACATTTCTTTCCTAGCGCTACCTTGATGAAGCAGACAGAGATAAGGAGCGTTATATGAAGGAACTGGAGCAGTATCAGAAGACCGAGGCCTACAAGGTCTTCAGTAGGAAAACCCAGGACCGTCAGAAAGGCAAATCTCATAGGCAAGGTATCAGAACCCAGTATGTAGTTTGTCACATGTGATGGGATATTGTGAAGCCAACTTTTAAAGTGTCAAATACGGAAGGTGTGTTTCTGCCATTTCTCTGTTATCCTATATTCACTTAACAATGTCACCTTAGAATTTTTGCAAAATCACATCACTCTCATTTAGATCAACTATCTGGCTCATCCACCAAAACTATTATTAGCTACCTGCCTTTCTTTGTCTAGTTTCCCAACTTACGCATTTCTGTACCTTTAACCAAGTCTGTCTACTAAGCCATGTAACCGACTTACCCTAACACTTCTAAGCCTTTTCTGTGCTATCCCCTTAGCCTCCATGATCCTCTTCATTCAATAATGTATTCATGCATTAATTCAAAAAAGATCATTGGGCTTCTTCTGTTAAGTACCAGACTCTCTTCTAGGCATTGAGGGAGCAATAATGAATAAAAAAGTCAACATCTATGTCTTCATGGGATCTTTTTCCTTTCTTTAAATGGTCTACCACATCTCCACAAGTCTTGCTCCAGTTCCCCTCTCCAGAAAACACTGCCAAAGGCACACCACCCACCACCCACACTGGTCTGTCATCCCTTCGCCACATCATCTTCTCCACACTTGCACATCTAGACTGCTAAGACCTTTGGTATGTGTTTCCTACCTACCCTCCCACCCTGTACTCTCAGAGGTAAGAACTGGCCTGCTGCTTTCTTGTGCCTGAGTGTGTGGTCTGTAGGTGTGGGATTCCATTTAACTTTTGTTGACTAAGAGTTAATAATGTAATGAATGAAAATATCACGTAGTGAAAGTCCACAGATACCAGCAAGTCTTGTGGTTGGCACAGTCATGTACTTGGGTTTTTGTTATTGTTTTGTTTTTTTTTTTCAATTTAATGTTTTCTTTATTCTTTCATATTTTTAGATGCAGCCCAACAGGCCACTCATGATCATGAGGTAATTAGCCTTCTGTCTACGTGTCCACATATATTTGGAATAATGTTGCTGTTGAATGCCTTTACTTCTTTTTTTCATGAATGGTACCAAGTTTTTTTATTCCCATAATTCAGACTGAGTTGCTTTGGCTCAGAGGTTCTTAACATATGGTAGACACTTATGTCATGAATCTGCCTTTGAACTACAGTCCCTAACCCCAATCTGTTCCTGTAGTCTAAGAATTTTATTAGTTTTAAATGCCAAAAACAGTTGGAATTTAGAGTAAGATACAGAAATGAAAGCCAGCTAGAGGCTGTAACTTGGCCGTAGTTTATCATCAACAAATGCTGTCATCCCACTTTCAGAAAGGTATTATTTAAGAACTCCAGCACTTGGTTAAAATGATACTCAGCTAATCAGTAGCACACCCACTGACAGAAGCTTAGTCCCTATACCTCCTGTCCTATTCTCATCTCACTGGAGCATGTTTATTTATTTGCCTCTTCACTCTGGTTTGCTTCTACCCCGTCAGTAGGATTTAAGCCTGTGTTTTTGTGTCTCTAATACATAAGCTTGTCTGATTATGCTGCTTTTATATACTCCAAATATAGATGTTAGCTATTAAACATACGTTTAAAAAAAAAATCTATGGTCATTCCATGCTTTAAAATGTCAGAGACTCACCTTTCCTCTCAGCAGTCAAGGTCTTCCTTAATTAGTCCCAACTTCTCATTTCAAACACCTTAAAAATATTTACTGCTCACCTTCTCGCAGGTGCTGCTCTTCTCTGCCTAGTGACTGTTCCTATTGTTCCTTTCTCAGGATAATCGCCCTCCTCATACATTCTTTCCTCCATCTTCCTATTTCTGCCTCTCAAAGTTGACATCATCCTTCAAACCCTGTTGAGTTCTATTCCTCCTTAGTTCTTTTTACTTCTAACTTGTTTTAACCTTCAAAGTTGCTGTTCTTCTCCCATACAGTTAGCTAAGCTGGCCTAGTCTAGACTCTTCCAAGCACTGCTGTTGTTCACGTTCTGGATTACGTATGATCTCCCTGAGATGGCATATCTGATATAGTTTCTACCTTTCTATCCAGTGCCATACCACCTAGCATGATGCTTTTGCATGGAGGAGACATTCTGTAAAAACTTACTTTCCTAAGAATCCAAAGGACTGGAAATAGCAGAGGGAATTTAAACAGAATGTTTTCAAGATAGGAGATAGCTCAGTGGGTAAAGTGCTTACTGTGCAAGGAGTTTGATCCCCAGCACCCACGTTGAAAAAACAACAGCAACAAAAATAAAACTATGTACAGTGCACATGCTTGTAATATCAGCTCTGGAGAGGTGGAAACAGGTGGGTCTCTGTATTGTCAGCCACCCAGCCTATCTTAATTGGCAAGTTCCGGGCCAAAGAGAGACTCTGTCTCAAAAAACATAGTGGATGGCTCACTCGTAAGGATAATACCCAAGGATGATCTCTGATGTTCTCGTGTGCTATGGTATTTGGGATGTTTCAGCAGACATATGAGTGAGTTAATAAAAGAAAATGTGTCTTCTAAAATACCCAAAACATCATGGATTCTAAATGCATACTTATTTCTCTTGCAAGTTGTGAAATGAGATCCCAGTAGAATAGACTTCCTGTCCACCTTAACATACTAAGGCTTTGGAGAGCTCAGCTACCC